>JACXGI010002721.1:0-21272 GCA_016801175.1 Esox masquinongy | reverse complement strand
TTGGTGCTGTGTATGGGCTCGCTAGCTGTTGCCTGGAGACACTGTCTGGGATCAACTCTTTCATTCTTATCAGACTAACACCCGCCTTTTTGCATCTTCCATCGTACCTTAAAGGAACACCCCTTATTTTTCTGTTGGTCTGAAGACAAAGTTATTTTCATTGCTAACCGATCATTAGGGTGGCATCGTTGGAAGACGCACTGACTATTACATACTTGTCAGGAGGAAAACACATACAGTGTCCTCCCCCTCCAATGTACTTCAACAAATAATTTCCACTAAATGTACTGTTGAAGGATCAGCATTTCCTGGGTCCGAGGGATCTGCTACAAGGAGATCACGCTCAAAATCAGTTGACCGGAAATGGAGGCTTTAGCAAATCATCTTCCTAGCAGAGAGATATGTTAGGAAATGGTGTTGAACCATTCTGACTCCTGAGGTGTCAGTGCCTGGGCTTTCCTTTGAGAGAGGTGAAAGACAGTCACGTTTCAGCTGCCTTAAAACAAATCTCTGTTGAATCTCATGCCAGCCTTTTGGCTACCGATAGGAGTGCCGTTTTTCAGCCAAAAGCCCAAAATGGGGCAGCCTCTGCAGCCTGAATCTGGCGTCCTAGAGAGGGACGGCATTGTCGTGAGGTACGGTAGACACCAGACGAAATCAGGAGCAGGGAGAGAATGAGGGAGGGGGGGAGCAGAGCAGGGAGAGAAGGAGACGCAGACGTAATGCAAAATTCTCGCTGCCTTCTCAATCTCTTCTCCCTAGAAGAAAGTATTTGCACTATGACAACAGGGGAAGGTAAGAGCATGTCATTTAATATCAAGGGCAGATCATGTAGAACTCAGGGGGCTCATGGTTTTAGCACTTCTCTGTCTCTCTCTCTCTCTACACACCTCTTGGCCTATTTAGAATTTCTACTGTTGGAGAGGGATGGGGGCAGTGTTTTGTAATAGAAAGAAAATCATAAATTCTTGCTTCATGTTTAGTAATTATTTTGAATATTGTGACACAATGTTCCAACGTGAGGTTGTAGATAAATTGACATTTTTCAGGAATTGAACAGTGGCCTGTTTTTCAGAGACTTTAATAGATGAAGACTCTTGTTGTTCGTTGTTATTTGAGTCCTTCTGAATCAGAGTTTATATTGTGTTTGATAAAACCAACATCTGTATTTACAATGTATGACTATTCCCTTGTTGGCATTTCAAACAGAGCATTGAACATAGTATTTCATGCCTCACTGCCTCCCTGCAGTTGATGAGAAATATCTCACCCTTTGGCTGACTCTTACTCAGTGTCTATTTTGGCTTCCGCTCTTCTGGTGATAAGATGCTACATGCTCGCTGCTTGCTTAATTCCATGGCTGGCTGCTCACTTAAACTTCAGCTCGTCCTATACGTCAAAGCAATGTTGAGGGTGCTTTATGTCACGTGTTTTACTTCATAGTCGAACTAGGCTACATGTATTGTATTGAGTTATCCAGGATGAAACTCTCCCCATTGAAACCTGTGGTGTCTATTCTTGAGGACCATAGGAATTCACTACATGAAGCAATGAGAAGTCTGACATTAGTGTATTATTTCTTCCTGTTTCTGGATGAGGGGTCCTAGCCAAGTCACTGTCATTTGTGCTGTATGTGGAACATGTCAGCAGATGCTTTCCGTAGAAAGCGTCCTTGTTATGTTAGCTCCTGGGGGTCCACTGTACATTAGATGTGGTTGGAACTACAAGGTCCTCTCTGTGTCCTCGTCTTTCTGTGGGTGTGTTATTTAAAAACTGTGTTAGTTCCATTTTTGACTGCAGAGTAGATACTGGTGATTTGGTAAAGAATCGTCAGTTTCACATCGTGATATTCTGTTTAATGACGTATTGTATTGTGGCGCCACCGTACCCCCTTCTGCATCATTGTCGGGCCAACGCCCCAGGGAGAACCACCAGACCTGGGGCTGCGAAATTGAACGCAGTCCAGCTGGTGTCCTTGAACGCAGGTCAGCTGCCACCCCCAACAAGGTTCACCTGCCCCTGATCAGGCCTCGTCCGAGAGAGCTAAAAGGGCCCCAAGAAGCAGCTCCGGTTAGCAGGGAGAGGAACAAGAGAGAAGAGCTGCCACCCGCCCTGCAGGTCATTACATTTCACATTTAGGTTTCCATATCTTCTGCCAATTCTTGTTAATAAATGCCCTTCAGGGCCAGAACACCGGCACTGTGCCTCATCTTGTGTCTCTCCCCTTTACGATATCTTAACGCTTTGGCAAAATCATAATTTTACGTGTGCTAGTTCTCTGTACCCGTGCCTGAACGCCTCCATTTTTCATCTATTACTTGTTTTTCATGACTTGTTCAGAACACATTTCCATGATTAATCGAAACAGTTTACTATGGCTCTCTTGTCCTTCTGGAGGAGACATAATGGTGAGCAATATGTTTGGAATCTTATCAGTTCTTCATAAAATTGTGGTATTGAATCACAGAACAAAGATCATCGCAGAACTCTGTGATAACATTGCATTTTGAAGTCCCTGGCCATTCCAAACCTATTAGAAATAGCAACAAAGCCTTCTTTTGTTCCCAATATGGCCCAACTCAAATGTCCCAGGAGCAGGAAATTTGCTAGGGTGTCACCCTAACTTTTTTCCCCCAACATTTTTCGAATGTCACATGGTGCTGACTACGAGAGCTGCCTTCAAGGGGTGTTTTGGGATTTTGGCTTACCCAGACTTACCCACCGTAGCTTAGTTTTTTGTGTGTAATAGCCAGGTCATCTCAAAAGCAGGGAAATCGATTTTTTTACTTCTTCAAAGCTGAGTAGTTAACCTTAATGGCCACATCGGCACCGTGAGGAGATGGCCAATATTGAGCAGTTGACGCATCACTAGGACATGATCTAAAACCCTAAGAATGCCTTTATGAATGGTGTGTATGCTTATTTGTGTGCTGAGATTCTTGACAGGGACAGCAGAGGAGATGGTAACTCCAGAGGAAGTAGAGGAAAAACAGAGAGGCATATATATATCCCCAAAAACACAAAATCACATCCCACTCTCAGAGGATTGAATGGTGCAAGCTGCGTCACACACGCATTCACAGACGCGCGCGCGCGCGCGCGCACACACACACACACACACACACACTGGATGTTGCAGCTCTGCGCAGCATAAAGAGATGACGGTGGTGGTGTAGGTGGTGGTGTTTTGGAGAGAGTAGGCTATTTACTGTACAGTTATGTAAACATTGGAGGTCAGTCAGTTTCCTGCTGACAGTGTTGGAGCTACTCCCTGGGGTATTGACCTTCTCGGGCCAGACGGTAGATGGGATGGCCTACAACCCCGCCCCTCTACCACCCCACATTTCCACGGAGGTGATGGATCACGGCGGGTTCTTTTTCTGCCACGCCCTGCTAACTCAGAATGGCATGACCACCCCATTGGCCCAAACAGGAGTATTATGGCTGGCTTGGATCAGGTCAAGCTGTGTTTTGCCTTGTCCTTAAAAAGTTGTTTGTTGCTTCAGGCAGAAGACATCTGAAAAGTTGATCTTATATTGTCGTCCTACATCTCTCTGTTTTGCTTTCTAGACTCTACTATGGTTGGTTAGTGGAAAATCACTAGGACTTTAGTGATGAATCAATGCTATTGATGACATTGATGAGGAAAAATAGTTGCCAACGTATGTCATTATCAATTAGTTGGCTAATGGCTCTTTTAGAATGACACATAAGGGCTGACTTCGGATGCCTAGCAGGAAGGTTTTCCCTAATCTTCAACCCTGCCACTTTCATATCATAAAATATTAGAAAAGAAAACCATTCCGGTCACTATTCTGCTGCTGATCGCCGGGTTAGTTGGGTTAGTGGCAAGGGTTAAGATAGGTTGTGTGAGTGTATGTGTGAAAAGTGGACATCACATTTTAGTGTGTGAAAGGTGGATGTAAGAGCTCTGGTGAAAATAACCCACACCCATTCATCCACTTCCAGACTCTTAGGCCAAATGCAAGAGCTAGAATTGAAGGGCTAGTAGCAACAATATTTTACATTGATCGGCTAGTTGAGAATTGAACCATAGTGTAATATAGCCTATTGATTCAAAGTCTATGTTGTGGCTTTTATTGTCTCAAAAACCCCCATCACTGTTGGGAAGTGTGATGTTGAATGTGAAGTGGAATAGAGAAAAATGTTGGTTTTCATGAGATGGACCTTGAATGGTGAGTTGTTTTGGTTACAGAGAGTAAGCTAGGCTGAAATCAGCGACAAAAAAGAAACTCTGAATGTCCCATTTGTACGCTACCTGCTCTGTCCTTGAGGTTGCCAACCCCATGGATTCTGTGCATGGCCATCTGCCCATGCGGGCCTAGTAATGAATGGATGTCTTTTAGGTGTGTGAGAGTGTGCAGGGTCTTACCAGAGCATGAGCAGCTCTGTCAACGCCTAATTCCTCAGCGTCAGCACAATTGTAACATTACTGTGTGTGTGTGGTCACTGCTCATGCTTTACATTCCCAAGCCCAGTGTGAGGGAAAATGCAAAACAAGCCCTTTCTACTAGTACAATTGTAACGGCAGCAGATCTGTCTTTGTTACTTAGTCACAATTGGCAATCATGAATCTGATAGGGTGGCTATGACATGCGGAATTCCCCAGGGATCAGTTCTTGGACCGCTTCTGTTCAATCTCTATATGCTACCTCTGGGCCAAATTCTGCAGAATAACATTAACTACCATAGCCATGCAGATGACCGTATGACAACAGCTCAACAGACTCACTGTGTCACTGTATAGAGCACGTAAATACCTGGATGAACCAAAATTGTCTACAATTAAACCAAGATAAAACAGAGATTATTATGTTTGGCAACAAAAATGAGAACTAGTATTAGTAAAAAGCTGGATTCTCTGGCCCTAAAAACCAGGGACCAAGTGCGTAATCTGATAAACCTCACGTTCAACAGTCATATCAAAGCTTGGTGTCCCAAAAAGACCAAGAGAAGCTCATCCATGCTTTTATCTCTAGTAGCCTTGACTACTGTAACTGGACTCCCCAAAAAGACTGTAAAACAGCTGCAGCTCATTCAGAATGCTGCTGCTAGAATGTCAACCAGGACCAAGAGAACAGAACACATCACTCCGGTTCTTAAATCTTTGCACTGGCTTCCAGTCAATTACAGAATAGATTTTAAAGTGGTGCTTTTAGGCTATAAATCAATGAATGGTTTAGGCCCCGAATATATTTCTGATATGTTTGAAGAGTGTAAACCGAGCAGTGCTCTAAGATCCATGAACTCAGGTCAGTTAGTAGAGTCCAAACTAAACGGCAAAGCTAAATGGCAAAGCTGCGTTTAGCAGTTATGCTGCACACAACTGGAATAGAATACCAGAAGATCTTAGACTTGCCCCAAATGTATCAATTTGGAATCTGCTATGGAATCTACCAGTTATGTTTTTATTTTGTTTTTATTCTATTTCTATTTTTTATTCAATGTTTTCTTATTATGATGTTTTATTGTTGTTTATTGTTTTTACGCTAGTATTTATTTTTATTCTGTTGTATTTTTGTATTTTAGTTCTTCTTTGTGAAGCACATTGAATTGCGCTATATAAATAAACTTGCTTGCTTGCTTTGTAACCGTCCTGTTTATCTCTGCCTGCCTGCCTGCCCCTAGTAAATGGCTGTCAATACGTAACTCACAGCCTTGTTGTCTGTCATCTTCTCCCTGCTCTCTATCGACAGAATAAATATTACTCTGAATCAATTATATTAAGCGTCGGACCTACGAAGACAATTGTTTAACTTGCCCATCGAATATCAGCTGTTCTGCCATAGACTGCTGGAGATAGGGAACTTGGTAATGCACCAATGTATCGGCCAGCAATCGGTATCGGCTGATAATGGGCAAAAATGTAATAATCACTATTGGCCGATTGCTTAAAATTTGCCCTATTATGTCAAACCAGTTGTGCTTTCCACACGATTGTGTGTTCATTTTACCGTGGAGCTCTGGCATGACAAAACCAGACACGCCACAGCAACAAAAACAAATCCTGACATCAACTTTTCGTTAGACACATGAATTGTAGTTTTCTGGTTTATAGATAATCTGTCAAGTTACAACACTGTTCTTATTTTGTTGAGCTCCTGGTGCTGTTGTATTCATGTGTGACCTGAGAAACACAGAGCACACTGTCCTCGTAGTTGGAGCCAGCCAAATAATCCAGCACACACTATGCAGACCAGCCTTTCGAGCAACTTCAGTGTGTGCATGTTGTCCAGTAGGGGGGAGAGAGATGGCGTGCAGTAACAATGTGTGCAGTATAATAGCCTATTGGAGGGGATTGTTGAAAGATTCATTTCCAGCGCAAGATACTTTTCTCCAAAAAAAAATGTCCTGAAGCCAGTGGGGTTTTTTTTAATGTTTTTGTTCACACGTTTTTTTTTCAGTGTTAATTTGAGTTTTAACTGCAACTGCAGCTAGCAAGGCATTGTATACTGTACTCTTACAGAAAGGGACAGTGTATTTATCATGTCATTTATACATTCATGCTTCAAGGCATTGTATAGTGCACTCTTACAGAAAGGGACAGTGTATTTATCATGTCATTTATACATTCATGCTTCAAGGCATTGTATAGTGTACTCTTACAGAAAGGGACAGTGTATTTATCATGTCATTTATACATTTTCCCTTCATTATCAGACTTATTTTGGAGTCTTTTGTTATTAAAATATATGATAAGATTTATGATTGAATTTACAAGATGTATGATTGAATTTACATTTGTTGAAATAAGAAGAATCATCAGAAGCAACATTTTAATTCATTTCATGCCAGGGTACACAGGTACACAGGGTACACAGGTACACACGGTACACAGGGTATACAGGGTACACAGGTACACACGGTACACAGTACACAGGGTATACAGGGTACACACGGTACACAGGGTACACAGGGTATACAGGGTACACACGGTACACAGGGTACACACGGTACACAGTACACAGGGTATACAGGATACACAGTTACACACGGTACACAGTACACAGGGTACACAGATACACAGGGTACACACGGTACACAGTACACAGGGTACACAGGGTATACAGGGTACACACGGTACACAGGTATACAGGGTACACAGGTACACATGGTACACAGGTACACACGGTACACAGTATACAGGGTACACAGGTACACACAGTACACAGGTGCACACGGTACAGAGTATACAGGGTACACAGGTACACATGTACACACGGTACACAGTATACAGGGTACACAGGTACACATGGTACACAGGGTACACAGGGTATACAGGGTATACAGGGTACACATGGTACACATGTACACACGGTACACAGTATACAGGGTACACAGGTACACATGGTACACAGGGTATACAGGGTATACAGGGTACACATGGTACACAGGTACACAGGGTACACAGGGTACACAGGTATACAGGGTACACAGGTACACATGGTACACATGGTACACAGGGTATACAGGGTACACATGGTACACAGGTACACAGGGTACACAGGGTACACAGGTATACAGGGTACATAGGTACACATGGTACACAGGTACACAGGTACACATGGTACACAGGTACACAGTACACAGGGTATACAGGGTACACAGGTACACACAGTACACAGGGTTTACAGGGTACACAGGGTATACAGGTTACACAGGTACACACGGTATACAGGGTACACAGGTACACACGGTACACAGTATACAGGGTACACAGGGTATACAGGGTACACAGGTACACACGGTACACAGGGTATACAGGGTACACAGGTACACACGGTACACAGGGTATACAGGGTACACACGGTACACAGGGTACACAGGTACGTTGTCGGCATTGACCGTTTGTGGTATATGAATATCAGCTATCAGTATTGCCCAGAAATGTTCTTATCGGTGCATCCATGTTAAAAGCTCATCGAAATAGAGGGGAATTTAAGCTGTTGCCAATGGGAGAGCGTACAAAGGCTATGTGACTGAGAAGAGCCTGCCACAACTCTTTACACAACACAGAAATGCATAGTTCATGTAATATTTGGATTATTCCATCACTGTTGTATTACTGTAGCTTTGGCTGGTTTTAGCCGGGCGTAGAGGTCAGGTGCAGATGCACAGAGCTCTGTCGTTGCCTTGCTACAGCCAAAAGAAATAACAAGCGAGAAAGTTATTCATATTCCAATACCCATCAATGTCAGTCTTTCTATAGGTTCAGGGATACATCTCAATGTCCTGTCAGTTTTCAATTAACCTTCAGCCTGCCGTGTGGCCTTCACTGACGGATGGCTGCTGTCTTTCATCCTCAAGGAATATTTTGGTTTTTAGCACGTTAGACCTAATTGTCCACAGACGTTTAGTATTGAAGCATCATCCAGACAGTTGTGTTGGTCAAAGTTCCATTTCTGACATTTATTTGGCATTCTAGTAGCCTGCATGAGACATAGCCTATACTGCCATGGACAGACACAGCAAAATAAATGCTTCAGAACATCCCCATGATAAACCACACAACCATCTCATGTTTTTGTGGTCTATTAAGGCATGTCAATGCAAAAACGCTTAACTATTTCCATTATTACAATCATAGATGTGCATCTGTTGAACTTTGTTCACTTCTCGCTTTGCCCTTGTCTCAGAACCCTTTTCTAAATCCACGCTCTGACAGACTTGCATAGCCACGTATGCAGTGCAGTGTAAAAAGGCCTAATAATTCCACTGAGCCAGCAAGGCTAATAGCGTTGACACTTTCTAGAGCACTGTTTAATCCGTATTTCAGTATGTATAGCAATGCAGCCTGTATAGACAAGCAGGAGACGACCTGTCTACTCCATTTTGTCAGGGGAGGGGTACAACACTAAACGTACCAAGGCTGAAGTTTAACTAGTGATGTATTCTAAAGGTCCCCCGAAAACATTTTAGTCTTCAGAATTGTATCTGACAGTGTTTTGGGGGGAGTCCGAGCACTGCCGTAGACCTGTGTGGCTTGTGCAGGCAACTAGACAACCAAGTATATCTCAGAAATTGAACTTTGACCAAAACAACTGTCTGGAAAATGCTTCAACATTAAAAGTAAGTGGGAAATGAGGTCTAATACCCAAAATATCCCTTTAACCTTATGATTGACTCCGCGTCAGACCTATATGCTTCTTAGCGGAGAGAGGGGAGGAGAGAGGGGCAGGGCGAGAGACAGACAGAGAAAACAGAAACCGACAGTTAAGAGTCAGACAGGGAAAAGGGCCAGACAGACATGCAGAGAAGAGACACTAACAGAAGTGTGGCAGACAGACAGACATACAAAGTTGCACAGAGAAGCGAGACAAACAGAATAAAGACTGAAAGAGAAGAGAGACAGACAGACAAGGGGGAGAGACAGACAAAGAAGAGGAAGGGACAGACAGAGGAGAGGGAGAGACAGACAGAGGGAAAGACAGACAGAAGAGAGAGAGACAGACAGAAGAAGCAGAGACAGACAGAGAAGAGGCAGAGACAGACAGAGAAGAGGGAAAGACAGAAGAGACATGCAGAGTGAGAAAAGCGTAAGACAGGCAGAAAGAATTAATGGCTACTGTGTAATCTGACATGTTAAGCTATTGTGCGGTCCCATAAAAATGCATTGAAACAGCCTAAAACCCAGAGCCAGGGCCATGAAATGGCTGTAATGTGTTTCTCAGTACCAATCTGTCTCTATGCTGTGATATTTCATCAAGAATGGCCTTTATTTGCTGTCTGTCCTATTAAATTTTAGAGTCTCCTTTCAGATCGCTGCTTTGTTGTCCGTTTTTTCATAGCACTGTCTGAACTAAAGCTTTTAGTGTACTTACCTTTGTCAAAGTTTGTCCTACCAGTACACTCACTATTGAATGTCTACCTTTGAATAGTCTTCACATTTTCTTGCCTTGCACTTACATTTTACACATGTATTGAATTCCTTTTCCCCTATACATCTACAAAATCTACTTCAGATGTTCTAAGTGTGGTAATTGGAGAACATTTTCCACATAACTATCAAGTACTGAATGTGGATGTACTGATGTGCGTAGGCTTTGTCTTCAAACCCCAGAGTAGGACAGGAGGTTTATGTTGGACAGAAGCTGTATCATTCAATAAAGCTCAACGCCACTTGGAAAGTAAATCTTGAATAAAGGAAATAAAATCTGTTAGTTGTTTTAATAGTTGTCATTCTGTTAACTCCTACTTGTCTTGTCCTACATGGACAGAGGTAAAAGGGTCCAACCTGATACTAGATGTAACTAATAGGAATGTGGCCTGTGAGTGTATTTTCAATAAAAACACACTCACTTTTTTTAGTTATGCTGTTTTGACAATTTGAGGACAGTGATTAATTTGAGAATTTGGAGAGGGTTTTGTAGTTTTTCTTCATAGTTTTCATTTATGTTTTTACCCCCAATTTAATGATTTCAAATTTGTGATTAAAGCCCTGCTTTTATTGTAGCAACTCCCAAAGCTGGAATCATTGCTTGCCGGAAGGAACACACCCTTCTATCTTCTAACTCAGTTATGCACACGGGCACCCATACCAAGTCCCTAGAGCGCAAGAAGACAAGGTAAACGTATTCATTTACTAACCCCCTGAACCCCATCGTTGCTGGCTGATTGCACCCCTCTCTGTGGGACCCCTGAGTTAATCCACATGCTGAATTTGAACCATGTTCTTGCTGTGACTTCACCACTGTTCAGTTTAGGGGCACAAGGGGTGTGTAGCTCTTTGCAGGAAAGGCTACTAATCCCTTTACCTTTTTCAATTTGAACTCCGCCCCGTTTCAAGCCTCATGGTGGGGTGTGGAGACATTGACTAGATGTGGCATCTCCTTCGTTACAGTGATGTCATGGCTTCCTGTTGGGCGCGGCAGTCTGGCGGGAGCGTTTCTGCCAACATTAACTGTTAGAATGTCACTGCTTGCTCTGCTCTATAGCCCCAGGCTGTTCTCCTCCATTTTGTTTATCAAATGGCTGGGCCACCTATTGTAATCCAATTGGTTTACGTGTTGGGAATTCACTGACTCACAAAATTGCAAGTTTGATGTGAGTGCAGGGACTTACCTGTATTTTCAGGCAGGGCACTCCTCTGATATGGGCACAGCCTTTTTGGGAAGCACAGCCAGGTCTTCTTTTGAAAATGGGATTACACAGCGTAGTGCTGTTCTTGTGCTTCCACGATGGCCCGGTGAATAGGTGAGACCTAACTTGTGACCGTACACTCGATCCCGGAGGTTTTTACTTACTGTAGTTTTGCCTTTCTCCAGAGGAGGATTTGGTGAGTTCTTGAACTTTATAAAGTATAGGCAAACTGAAGCAGAACATTGTGAAAGGCTTAACTTATGGATGTAATCGTGTATGTGCGCACGCGGACCTGCGTTGGAGCTTGGTCGCCACAGCATCAGAGTGTTAGAATGCGCGGGTATCTGAGAGTGCCAGGGACAGTCACACGTGGCGGTTTTGGCTGAGAGGTCCCTGTTAGTTCTTCAAGTTGTCAGCGTAATGAAATACCAGGGTAATATCAGAATGACACAACAGTCCTCACAGTGTCTCCTCACAGTGTCCATTTAGGAAATTAGGATGCTTTGAGAGTAGAATGAGGATTCTCGTCTGCTTCTGCAGTTGCTGGAGCTACTCCGCCATCTAGTGGATATATTAGGTAGTGTCCTTTGTGCTTATAGCAGCCTCCTTCAGTGAGTTCCTACGCTGGTATTTGTCATTCTGTCTTTTATGCTAATCCTTCAACTACAATGACACAGCATTTCCATAATAGCCAGTTTACAGTATTTCGGCAACCTCCTTCTGCATCCATCCAACTTTCTCTTTCTTAATTCTTTCTCTTTCTTACACCCCTTTTCTCTTTATTTAGAGCTCTCTGTTTGTTCCGAGCAGCAGTCACAATTGGGTCAGTTCTGTTGGGGAGGTTTGACAGTGGGAGAGTGAGGCTATGGTGGCTGGTAGACACAAGCTGTTGAACTTCCTGAAGGATACAGGGACGGACAGCTACAGCCCCACAATGTGAAGGTGTCCTGGACCATGTGCGGATTGTCTAGTAGAGAATGGCACTTGTGGGGGTGTGGGTTCGATACCCACGGCAAGCCTTTAAGAAAAAAGTATGATTTGATGCAAAATTACTAATACTTGCAGTTTTACCTCAACCAGCAGAGGGAGCCAGTAAAGCTTTTGATAGCATGCTTCCCAATTGTAACGTTGTGTGTGGGTATCATTATGGCATTTTGTGGTGTGTTTGGTTGTTTCGCTCGTCTTCTTTGTGTGTTTGTGTGCTTTACGTTTTTCCTTGAGTCAACTCAAAGTCTAGTAATCGAAGTTTGAGCCCTTTTATCGTGACTGAGCAAATTTGGCAGCGACAGGCATGATGTGAGTTTCTTCCTCGGTCAAGCCATATGACTACTACCAACTCTCTGCGGTCCCAGAGTAATATTGAAGCTTTCCTTCCTTTCTTTGTTTTTTTCAAGGAATGCCATTTGAGACAGGATGAGCGCACACAGTTTCAATTTAGCACATTAACTGGATTAGCAAACGAAATGAAGGAGCCTAGCTCTCAACGACCCTAAACCGTGTTAGGCCTTTACCCCTTCCCTCATCAACAAACATGAAGAAACACTCGTACCTGTCTACTATACCAGCCCCATCCTTTGAGGAAAGATGTCAAGTCATACAATACACATTTAACACAGTTGCTTCCGGAACGGTCTGTTGGCCAGGAAGCCATGGAAGATGACTGATGTGGAGTCACCGAGCACTCTACTAACATCCTAGCCTAATGTGTTCCTGTTTCCGCTCCGGGTGTGTGTGTGCACGTGTGCGTGCGCGTCAGTCACATATCTCTGCCTGCTGTTTTAATTACTCCCTATATGCGTGTATAAATCAGCTTGACATTTGTGTCAGCGTTTGATTAAGTGCCGCCGTCTCTGTAAACTAAATGCATGACCGTGATTTGTGTTTTGACTAAATGTGTTCTAGTAATCAGGCTGTGTTTCAAGCTGGTGTTTGGGAGGACTTTTTTACGAGTCTCTTGTGCACCGTTTCTGTAGTCTAAACGTAATCATGGATATTATTTTTTTCTATTGCTATTGTTTCCTTGCTCTCTTGCCAGAACCGTTCTAACTAAACTTACCCTCTAAATTATTGGCAGCTATAGGGAATAAACAAACAAAATGAGTAGCTCAGGCAATAACTTGCCATCATTAGGGCAATAATTTAGAAGTTCAAAACCAATGGAATAGGTGATATGCAGGTTCGCATACCCCCACGCAGAAAGAGATGGTGAGGGGGGCTGAAGAGCAATCCAAGGGCCTCAGTTGCAGTTCCACAGCATGTTTGCACCTTTGGGTCACCAAGTCTCAATCTACAATTAGACGGCACCTGAATGCCAATTTGCCAGTAGCGTGTTCGGAAGTGTTCCCGAAAAAAAAACATTGAGAGCACCCAACAAATGGTGCTAAATGACCAGTAAATGACTGGGGTTTGCTAAACTGTGTTGGCACTAGATTTGAAACTGTTATAGCCAGACTAAACAAAAAGACGTATTTGGCCATACACACCAGCAATGGGTTTGGCATTAAATATTTTTTAAAGGAGCTTCATACCTCATGTAGAATATGGTGGTGAATCTTTGATGCTATAGAGCTGTTAGACTTCCAATGGTCCTGGGGCCACTTGTTAATGTCAACTGCATCATGAAATACCAAGAACCAGGACACTTCAACCAAAAACCTGGCTGCCTCTTGCCAGGAGGCCGAAACTTGTATGCAAATAGATCTTCCAGTAATACAACAATCCCAAGTATATGTCATAATCCACAAAGAAATGAATAATTGACCACAAAATCAAACTATATCATCGGCCATCTCGGTCTCCGTGCTGGAATCCCATTGAAAATTTTGAATTGAAGAGGGAAGTCCATCATAATGGCAGACTTAACGATCTGGCAAGATTCTGTACTGACAGATGGTCTAAGATCCTTTGTCGTTATCCTTGCGAGGGAACGAAGCACACAGTTCTGAAAGCAAGGATTCTAATAGTTATGATTGGTTTTTGGGAAGTACATTTATAAATTGAAAGTTTGGTTGGTTATCTTGGACCATCAATGAAATATAATGTATTCCATGTGTTGGAATATCATAATATAAGCTCATCTTTATCAGGGGTGCAATACTTTGTCAAGACTTGTGCCATTGCCATGTTTAAAACCCTCTACATCATCAGTCGAGAAACAAAACAGACGGAAGGTATTCCATCTATATGATTGATTCTTTGGGGAAATCATCCATCTGTGGTAGTAAAGGATTGACCCATCATCCCATTTCCTCAGTGTCCCTGCCATACTAACTCTGCTTGCCTCTGTGGAAAGCAAATGGAAGGCGTTCCGTCAGCGAAGTAGTATTGTTGGGCGATGCCGGCGTCAAGATTGATCATCATCCCATGTCTTTCACAGCCTTCCCTAACCTCATCTCACTGTTTTTACTAGATTGTCAGAAGGATAATACTAATAAACATCACTAAGGAGCTGAGGAGGCGGTGCCAGAACTAGCTGACTTAAGGGTGAATACATGACAGGACATTTTCCCCTTCTAGTTTATGTTTGAGGTCCAGCTCTCTTCTGTTCAAAGGGGGATTGATCCTAGAGCCTCAAGGCGAACTGTGCCTAGGTTCAGTAGCTTGATGCGAAGCAGAACTGATTTGGGCTTTAAATTGGTTATGTTGGAACCGAAGCTTGGGTGGAGATGGTGACATTGTGATTGCCGAGATTCCCAGCATGCTAATGAGACTTTATGGAAAAATAATGCTGACGTAATGTTGAAATCCATAGTGTTGGTGTTTGTTGGTGTGATGTTTGGTGGCAAATAAAGAATAAAGACAAAAGAAGACTACCTTTATGTAATTAATACCAGCTCACATTTCCTGGACCGATGACCACAACAGCTAGGATCCTTTGTTTTTGTTTTTCCTTCATCCAATGCCCTGAACGAGGTGACATCACACGCGCTGGCCACTTCCCCTCCCTCTGTGGTCAACAGTGTTCCTACAGACATGTCAAATCATGCAGGAGCCCGCAGCATCCTCCTGCCACACACACACACACACACACACACACAGCACTGTGGTTAACAGCACGACCAGAGGGGCTTAAGGGGGAGCTGGTCTAGCACTGTCAACCACACACACACACACACACAAACACACACACTGCTGATGCTGACACCGTGTGAGGAATATGCTTTGGAGAGCGTGCCGTAGATCATGCTGCTGAGGAAGCTGGTGTGCAAGAAGATCTGTGCTCGTAAGAATTTCATTCTATATTTGATCTCTTCACATGATCTCTTTCTCTACCTATGCCTATTTTCCCCTCTTCTCTTTCACCCAATGTCTCTCTATAAAATTCCCTCTTGTCCACGCCTGGCTGTCTGTAGATAATTTGTTTCATGGTGGTACTAGGCTGGCTTTCATCTGGGGCTGAATAGTGGTGGGCTTGTCAGGGACAGTGAGGCAGGGCTGTGTGAACGGGGCGTTTCTCTCACTGTCTGCCTGTAGCAGTGTTTCTTGGGTCTGATTGGCGTTGTGCTTTATAAATAATTCCGTTATTATCACTACTATGGGGTTCCAGTAATAACCGTTAAAATGAAGCTACATACCTTGTCCCTTAAGGGATACATTTGGCGCAATAACCGGAAGTCTCTTTTATCTGCTACATTGTAAGCAGATACCATAAAGCACCACTTGTTGTGCTAATGCTAGTTAGCTTTGGCTTCCAATACTACTTTTCTTGATACTGGACACTGAGACAAACACAGTATCCATAAGTGCATCTGATTCTGGGGAAGAGCTTTGTTGCTAAAATCCTCTTTTATTTTCTTGGTTTATTTCATGTTGAGAATAACATTGCTCTTGTTGTCTGTCCCAGCGTCAGGAAATAAGTCCAGCTTGGCTCACGGCAACTCTGAGGCTTTCCTGTCATAGTAATCCCTGTGTGAACTGAACTGGAGATGAGATTGAACAGGACGGCTTGTTTTTGTGTAATTGTCACGATCCAGGTTAAGTAGACTAGCCGCACTCGTGCAAATGGGTGGATACAGACACACACAGTTTCACCCGGTGGAAAAAGCAAGGTCGAGGTCATTGAACTTTTTCTCCTACGGGGCGTCTCAGTGAACCCAACTCCAAGGTCACTGAAGCAGAAATGACTCCGACGCCGACTTTGAAGTCACTAAGATGAACTCCCCTCTCCTCTCCCCTGGCAGATAAGAACTTCGACGATGAGGACTCTGTGGACGGGGGCCGGTCCTCCTCCTCTGCGTCGTCCTCCAAGGCGCCCCCTGGTGGGAGACGGACAGGAGCTGCCGCCTCCGTCCGCAGGCCGAGCTCTGCCGTGGCCCCCGGCAAGATCTCCGCTAAAGACGCCGCCGCAGGTGCCGTGGACGAGGAGGACTTCATCAAGGCTTTCGAAGAGGTTCCTACCGTCCAGGTAACTTGAGTGTGTGTGTTTATGGTACACTCTGGCTTAACGCATCGGTCTAAATCCTGTCGCGTCTCTCCTCTTTTCAACAGATCCACTCGAACAGAGAGCTGGAGGACAACCTCTCCAAAGTCCGGGACGTTCTGTCCGACGACAAAAACGACTGGGAGCACAGAGTTACCGCTGTAAGGACCTTGCCACAACACAAGTGCCTCCATTCCCGTCCGAGCCCTTCCCCCTGCGTGTTATCGCTGTGACGATAGCATCGTAACTGTTCTCATGCGTCTCCTCCTGTCCAGCTGAAGAAGGTGCGTTCGCTGCTGCTGGCTGGAGCACTGGACTACGACAGCTTCCCTCAGCAGCTCCGTCTCCTGGAGGCCCCGCTAAAGCTGTCTGCCAAAGATCTGCGGTCCCAGGTGGTACGAGAGGCCTGCATCACGTTGGGGTAAGTACCGCCACACGCCACATCCCTTCGCCCAACCTCTCCCTTCCGTGAAGGAAGTGCACCGTGTCTGGACACGGCTACTGCTTCAACCGTGTGTGTGCGTGTGTGTGCGTGTGCGTGCGTGCATGCGTGCGTGCGTGCGTGTGTGTGTGTGTGTGGAATCTCTCCAGCTACCTGTCCACGTTAATGGGCAACAAGTTTGATCACTGCGCCGAGACCCTGATGCCCACGCTGCTCAACCTGGTGCCCAACAGTGCCAAAGTCATGGCCACGTCCGGAGTAGCAGCCATTAGGCTCATCCTAAGGGTGAGTACTACACACACACTGGCAGTCATATGCCAGGCATTTACAATGGATGAGGGGGTTCATACAATGTAACAAACTGAAAATAAATGATTCGTCCTCCTGTATGACAAATGTCCGGTTGTGAAAGGTTCCGCGTTGTTGAGACACGGTGAAGTAATCACGTGTTTGACGATGTCCGGGCGACCCCGTCCTCTTCTCTTCCAGCACACACACTACCCGCGCCTCATCCCCATCATCACCAGCAACTGCACCTCCAAGTCGGTGGCCGTCAGAAGGTAGCTACCGCATTTCAGCCGGCGTCCGCGTCAACGGGCTCGCCGTGGAATCCCCCTAAACACGCCGTTTAACTGTCGCCGTGTCTTCTCCCTTCAGGCGCAGTTATGAGTTCTTGGAGCTGTTACTGCTGGAGTGGCAGATGCACACACTGGAGAGGTGAGCGCCTGACGTTTTAGCGTCCGTCCCACACGCTAACCCTAAATTATCTGGGGTGTAAACGCTGATGCGCCGCAGCGTGCTCTGGGTAACCTGCCGCTCCGTTCAGGAGCTCAGCCACTGTTTGCCCACAGAGGCGGGGCTGCCGCTCTGGCGTTTGATATTTGCTGTAAATAGTCGGGTTTTGGCTCACCGGGCCACTGATGAGCCTTGTCCAACGGATTGATGACGGCGGAGAATCGGAGAGGGCCGTCACTATGAGAACCCTGACGGATGTGTCCCCCGCCGAGGGTTTAAAAGCATGTGGAGAGCGTGCCGCACGGTCACATTCCCACTGTAGACGAGGGGACTGGAGAATAGAAGATCTACGGGATACTAGAGAGAGAGGGTGTTATCCAGAAGTCCCGGGGGAATGAGGAAGTCTCTGTGTCCTCTCAGCTGGTGTAGCTGTGGTGTCCTGGCTGCTGTGCCTGAACTGGTGTCCGTCATGTTTCCTTACTACCCCTCCAGGCACGTGGCTGTTCTCACCGAGACCATCAAGAAAGGGATCCATGATGCCGATTCGGAGGCCAGATCAGTCGCCAGAAGGTGAGTTGGTCGATGGTTGTTTGCTTGGTGCTTGAGTCTGTATTTGTCTTCATTGAAACAATGAACTTGCTGTTCTGTAATGGGTAATATATTGCTTTGGGAATTCATGACCCACACATGTAGATACAAATGTGGAGTAATATTTCATCTTTTTGTGTCCTGGATTGTACTACTGATATGAAAAGTATTAAATACTTTCCTAGAATTGTCTCACTTCTTCTGGCGGTGTCATTCTGGCTGTGTGCGGTCATGCTGATAGTTTTGTTCATGTACTCAGGGTCTGTGACCTCTTGGACCTTCATGTGACCTCTGACTCCAACCTTTCCCTCCCTCATAGATGTTATTGGGGTTTCCATGGCCACTACAGCCGGGAGGCGGAGCATCTGTTCCAGGCTCTAGAGTCGACCTATCAGAAGGCTCTACAGTCCCACCTGAAGAGTTCTGACAGCATCATTTCCCTCCCACAATCCGACCGCTCATCCTCCTCCTCTCAGGAGAGCCTCAAGTAAGTTACTCATCCATCTACCTCTCCCCTCATCCGTCCACTAGATACTGTACCCATTCAATTTCCTCATCCCTCTATCTATACCCCTTCTCTCTTCCCGGGTCTGTCCATCCTTTTCTTCTTACCTTCCTCTGGGAAATGTGGCTATGATTCATGATGATGTATGGAAGGAGATTTTAAAGGGTAGTTAACATTGATTTGAAGACGCCACTAATGTATCCAGCTATCTCGCTGATAGCAGTCATTGCTGGATTAGGAAAAACACCGGCAGTGATTATATTGATTGAGTTGGCCGCTCAGTGAGCTGACGCTTAGTGATCTCACACACCATGAACCACTGGCACAGCGTCTGTTCCGGTAAGTCCGGGCTTGGGATTTAGACAGAGTGATGTCATCTCCCTCCGAGACAAACAATGGTTTTCACCGAATGCTCCTCATCCCGAGAGTCTGAACTGTTCTGATGATGGAGATGATGGGCCTTAACCTCTTAATGGTGTCCTCTCCTCAGCCGTCCTCCGTCTGTCAAGAGTGTGATCGGAGGCAGCATGTCCAGGGGTAAGATTACACCTCACTTCATCTCTCAGTTCCAGACCACCTTTTTTCTACGCATTCTTTATTTGAAATTGCTGATACTTTTGTGCTCGAAAGTTTGCATACCCTTGGAGAATTGGTAATATAGGCACCATTTGTAAAGAAAACATGAGTGAGCAGGCAAAACATGTCTTTTATTTCTTATGGTTTTCACATTCAACTGTAGGTCATAACAGAATGGCACAATCATAAAACAAAACATGGCAACAAAGACAAAAATGAAATGACCCCTGTTCAAAAGTCTGCATACCATTAGTTCTTAATACTTTGTATTGCCCCCTTTAGCATCAATGACAGCGTGCAGTCTTTTGTAATAGTTGTCTATGAGACCCCAAATTCTTGCAGGTGGTGTAGCTGCCCATTCGACTTGGCAAAATGCCTGCAGGTTGTGCAAAGTCTTTGGTCGTCTTGCATGAACGGCACGTTTGAGATCTCCCCAGAGTGGCTCAATGATATTAAGGTCAGGAGACTGTGATGGCCACTCCAGAACCTTCACCTTTTTCTGCTGTAACCACTGGTGGGTCAACTTGGCCTTGTGCTTAGGGTCATTGTCATGCTGGAAAGTCCAAATGTGTCCCATGTGCAGCTTTCATGCTGAAGAATGCAAATTGTCTGTCAGTATTTTCTGATAACATGCTGCATTCATCTTGCCATCAATTTTCACAAGATTCCCCGTGTCTTTACAGCTCACACCCCCCAAAAGATCAGTGAGCCACTACTATTCTTCACAGTGGGGTTGGTATTCTGTTCACTATAGGCCTTGTTGACCTTTTTCCAAACATAGCGCTTATGGTTGTGACCATAAAGCTCGACTTTGGTCTCGTCACTCCAAATTACAGTATGCCAGAGGCTGTGAGGCGTGTCAAAGTGTTGTCGGTCACATTGTAACCAGGCTTTTTTGTGGCATTGGCGCAGTAAAGGCTTCTTTCTGGCAACTCGACCATGCAGCTCATTTTTGTTCAAGTATAGTCGTAATGTGCTCTTTGAAACAACCACACCTTTTTCCAGAGCAGCCTGTATTTCTTCTGAGGTTACCTGTGGGTTTTTCTTTGTATCCCGAACAATTCTTCTGGCAGCTTTGGCTGAAATCTTTCTTGGTCTACCTTGGCTTGGTATCAAGAAATCCACGAATGTTCCACTTCTTAAGAAGTGATTGAACAGCACTGTCTGGCATTTGCAAGGCTTTGGATATCTTTTTATATCCTTGTCCATCTTTATAAAGTTCCATTACCTTGTTACGCTGTTCTTTTGACAGTTCTTTTCTGCTCCCCATGGCTCAGTATCTAGCATGCTCAGTACATCCATGTGAGAGCTAACAGACTCATTGACTGTTTATACACAGACACTAATTGCAATTTAAAAAGCCACAGGTCTGGGAAAAATTCACCTTTAATTGCCATTTTCACCTGTGTGTCACCTTGTGTGTCTGTAACAAGGCCAAACGTTCAAGGGTATGTAAACTTTTGCTCAGGGCCATTTGGGTGATTTCTGTTATCATTATGATTTAAAAAGGAGCCAAACAATTATGTGATAATAAATGGCTTCATATGATCACTATTCTTATATAAAAGACATTTTTTTTTCATGATCAGTCATATTTTCAAAATCAATGCCATAATTTCACAATTTCTGCCCGGGTATGTAAACTTATGAGCACAACTGTATTTCAACTTCCTCGCCCTCGGCAGGCAAGATTGTGACTTCCAGGGTGAACTCCAACCCCAGCGGTTCACTCCAGCGTTCCCGCAGTGACATTGACGTGAACGCCGCGGCCAGTGCCAAATCCCGGCTGGTTACTGTACCCTCCGCTTCTCCCTTCAGCTCAGCGGCTGCTCTGCCCCCGGGGTCCTACGCTTCTCTAGGTAAACCGTGCACACCGTCCGCGCCACGCCCTAACCACCACACACCGC
>JACXGI010002720.1:42460-62011 GCA_016801175.1 Esox masquinongy | reverse complement strand
AAAAATTTGATTGTCACATTTGTTGACAATGTGTGCAGACATATTTTTAACCATTATTAAGTTTGAAGTTTTCGAACTGAAGTAGTACATGCCTTAACTTCAACATGTATGTTTGTGTTTTAATGGAGGGAGGTTACAAGGGAATTGCCGTGACAAAGCTGGTATGCCTAACATTCCAAACTGGGTATTTTATTTTCTTATTTTATTTTCATCTGTCCTTTGTTAAAACTCCAACCATAAAACAAAGTGCTGTTTGAGTGGATTAGCCTTGATATTAAACATACTTCCATTTGGTTGGCAGAGTGATTGTTGTATGAAGATGCTATAAAACATGGCATTTCCAACGACCCTAATCATTGTTTGCCACATTTTGTTTTGGGAGGCGGGTGTAGTTTGTGTGTTGTTATCTACCAATTTAAGGCAGCCAGGCAAAGAAGTTGTATCTATCAGATGATGTGCAGGAACTTAGTCATTTCCTCTTCTCCCCATAGTGCTGCTTGCTGTTTGAGATCTGACACTGTCTTACAGAAGACACAGAAATGACAAGATGGATCCAGTCACAGGAAGCATCTGTGTGCTAGTTACCCATGGCCTACTATTTCTCCCAAACCTATGAAGTGATGCTTTCCCTTACAGATTAGCTGACTTTTGTGAGTTCCTACACTTCAAGGCGAGGCTATAACATGAAACTCGTTTATTTCATGCACATTACATCTGATGTCCTGTTGTCGAAGGAGGCTTATTTTCTTGGAAAACAATAGGCAGTTTCTGTTTGTGGTGTTCTGATGAATGTGAAGTCAAACACAAGAAAGATATAACGAGAATGTGTACAAAATGGACCCTTAAGAATTGGAGAATTTACATGAAAGTACCTAAGTCATCTTGATAACATTCTTGGTTGTAGTCATGGAAATGTCAGACTACACTGAGGGGAGTATCTGCTGTTATATGTCGATTTTTATGAGGAAGAAAAAGACAGTAAGGGAGTGCATTGCTCCTATCAAGTATGATTTGATATGCATGTCAATATGGCTGTGGAAATGCTAAACAAAAAGTTTGTATGCAGGCAAGCTGTTGAGAGGACAGCGTGTGTGCATGTGCGTGTGTCAAACTGCTAACGTTTACATACGAGACAATTCTTGGAATCCTCTGCTATTTTTTTCTTCCACACAGTCAACAACTGGCCTGGCATTTCTAATTGTCAGTGTCACCTGCTGTAGTGTCTCTGTCATGTCAGGGCTTTACTCCACCTGCTGTAGTGTCTCTGTCATGTCAGGGCTTTACCTCACCTGCTGTAGTCTCTGTCATGTCAGGGCTTTACCTCACCTGCTGTAGTGTCTCTGTCATGTCAGGGCTTTACCTCACCTGCTGTAGTGTCTCTGTCATGTCAGGGCTTTACCTCACCTGCTGTAGTGTCTCTGTCATGTCAGGGCTTTACCTCACCTGCTGTAGTGTCTCTGTCATGTCAGGGCTTTACCTCACCTGCTGCGTTGGTCCATAAGTGTCCTAAAGTGGTGGATTGTTTGTTGGCCCCACATGGGAACAAAACCCTTAAATTAGAGGTCAGCAACCTATGGCTCTTTAACTACACTGTTCTTAGCCGTAGAATAATGGCCATATACCACATCACCTTGTGTCTTATTGTTTTTATATATACACACACACACACACACACACACACACACACACACACACACACACACACACACACACACACACAGTACCTTTCAAAGGTTTGGACCTACTCATTCGTAATAGTGAAGACGTCAGCGCTATGAAATAACACCTACAGAATCATGTAGCAACCAAAAGAAGTGTTACGCAACTCAAAATACATTTATATTTTAGATTCTTTGAAGTGGCCACCCTCTGCTTTGATGACAGATTTGCACACTCTTGGCATTCTGTCCACCAGCTGAGTGAGCAGCCCAGGTCTTCAGTTCAGAGGATGGATGTGGCAGTTGAGGTAACAGCCCAGGTCTTCAGTTCAGAGGGTGGATTTGGCAGTTGAGGTAACAGCGGGCAGACTTAACCAGACAAAACATTTTCAATCCTAAATTTGCAAGCCTTCATGTGGGCAGTGTATTCAGTTAATTTCTGGAGGAAGATATTTCAAAGCTGCCTAACATAACTTTGTTAGTGTGTTTACTGTATGTTCACATGATTCAATTCTCCATGCGTCATCAGAATTTGAGGTAATTCAATCGAAAGGCTATCATTGGCGCTGTAGAGCTGACAGGGGTTTCTTGAAAGCCTCTAACTTCTGGAGCTCCTCTCCACATGATAATATGCTCTGCTGGTCAGAGGTTGCCGACTGTGTAAAGTCACTAACTTTGACCAGAGCCTCTTCACTGTTGGTGATGAACCGTGTCTTTTGCCGTCCGTCCCTCTGGACCTGCTTGGTGCGGGTGGCATTGATGACGCTTGTTAACCTCGTTTTAATGTTCTCCTGTTGTTGTTGCCCCAACTTCTCACATAATGTTATGACTGAATTGCCCTTAACCTAAAAAAAGATTCACACCACATATAGCTGCATGATAGCTGTGTAATTACCTTTGTAGACATGAAGCATCCTAAGTGGGTGTTCTGTGTATTTGAGGGAAACATATTGAAGGTTTTTTCTGTGTGCGCCGGTGTTGTCACAGCATTAATGTGGTTCTGTTGTTCAGCCAGATTGTCTGAATTGGCCAGAGAGGTAAAATATTTTTAAGAGTAACTAGATGGATGATAGTGCTGTGCCAATACAACGATATTATGTAGAATCACAATTTTTTTTTCACAATATTGTATCGATACTCTGATCTCTAGAATCAATATCATGACTGCACAGAGTGCACTCACATCAGAGCATGTTGGTCAATTACTGTTTTTGAACAACAATCTTGACCCCGAAGTAATTAGTATGTAGCAGTTTTTTTCAGTATCTAGTTTCAGTAACTTGTTTTAATTTCTCTAAATATTTATAATACAGAGCATAGTTGATCTATGCAACAATTTAGCATGGCGTAAGTTTTCAAAATGACACATCGCCGCCCTTAAGTTATTTTAATTTCTCTTTATTAAAATCATTATATGTTGCTTGATGTTTCGCTAAGAATGTACTTTTCAGAATTATACAATCGTATCTGCAAATGTCTTTGTGTTGACTGGCCAAACTGTCCTGAAGGTCAGTCTTCAACATTCAGTTTAGAAGTAATATAAAATTGAGTGGTTCTTTTTTGCCGGACCGCATAAACGGAGCCAGCCAAGAAGAGTGACTGACTGACTACCACTTGGTAAATAGCGTAGTGGTTAGAGACTGTTTTGAATAGTATCAAAGTCTGGGATTTCCTCATATCGTCCGATTCATCTTCTGAGTAGTATCTTCCAGAAAGTAGTGTCTCAACTTCGTTAATAACACCAGCAAAATTCAGGGCAGTGATGTGATTCACAGCTGTAGCAATGGGATCGCAGTTGTCCATTTTTGAAAATCCCGGGATCACAATGATTTACTGACCAAGCAGTCGCGTTGTTGACAAAAGCTGGTTACTTGATAGACCAATCAGAACTCAGTATGTCAGCATGTCAAGCCTCTTCATTATCTCAGCCAGTGGAAGGGAAAGTCCTGTATTTTCCGCTGGTTAAACAAGGATTTTAGTTTTAAATTTTATTCGTATTTACACTTCACATACTAGTTTGTTATTAAGTCACATGAAAGTTCACAACTTAAAGAAGGCATTTCTGCAAAAAAGACAATGTCCCAGAACATGTTTTTCTTCTTAAAAACAGCTCCCCTGAAAAGTAGTGACATGCGACATTCGCCCCCGTTCAGGAATTCTGTCACTTATACAAAACAGTACGTATTTCACAATCATCTGCGAAGTACGTACTTGTAGTATGTAGTATGCGATTTGAGATTCAGCCAATGCTTCCAATTTCCTCGTCGTTCACATAGCGTAGTGGTTAGCTATTCAACTGTTATTGTATGGAAGACCATCTACAGTAATCTTTGTACAAGAGATTATTTCAGCAAAAATGTAATGGCTTACATTTGGAGACTATATGGAGGTGGAATAACTACCAGCAAGCTCTGTGGTTTTGTAGGAACATCCCCGACCTTCAATATTTCAATCCCAGTTCGATTTCCCTCTCAGATGTTCCAATTTTTGTCTCAGAAATATTTATTCACTCGGTACTTTTCAGCCGTTGCACAACAGTATATATCCACACTGTAATACCATGAATCTCATATTTAAAAGAATAATTGTATTATGTCACCCTTTTATACTGTTGCTGTTTTCTGAAGAAACAAACCCGCCATGGAGTGATTGGAGTAATTGTTTTCATAATAGGTACTGTATAGCTATTAGCTAGCCATCTACAGTCATGTACAAGAGTACACTTTAGTTCCATTGATAAATGTTCTGTTGACCACGCAAAATATAGCAGTCTGCCACATAGAAAACTGCGGATCAAAACCAGCCAGGGACAACAACATTCATCCCTTCTAATTGCGGGCCAGCTGAACTAGGCTTGCCTGGTTCCTTTTCTGGTTTTATTAGGGGTTGCTAATGGGCATTATCTAAAGACTGCCCTTTGAAGATATAGCCTAATATTATTTGAGGTTTTCTGTAGCACTTCAGTAAGTATTGTGATTCAGTTGTGATATCGTGATGAATTGTGATGTGTTGAATCGTAACGTGTATCGCGATATATATCGTATCTCAAGGTACTTGCCAATACCCACCCGTAATGGATGATAACTTGACCCTGTACACGCAAGTCATTCATCTTCCTAGAGGTCGGTGTAATAGTTGAATGCCAGTACTGTTGGTTAGAGAGTTGAATACCTTGACATTAGGGGTTTTCCTAGTTTTCCTAGGGGTTTTCCTATGGGTTTTTCCTAATTATAACCGGGGTGAGTGACTCCAGGTTTTTGGAGTTCCTTTGGAAAGGGGAAAAAAAGGTGCAGTGGTCTCTTGATTTTTTCCAAGGAGGTGTTACCTTTAAGAACTAAATGATCCTCCATATCATGTCTGTGTTGAGAACGGTTCTCTGACAGCGCAGTCAGAATACAGCTGTCCTATTCAGTAGTGCAGACAAAAGGAAAGGTATACCTACTGATAACAGATATTACCATTTATGTTTGACACAGACCATGTGAACAGGAGAGTTGAAGATTAACCTTCAGCAGAGTGCTGTCGTGGTCTCAGTAAACCCAGGTCTTCGACTGTTATCTCGCTACTTGTCGTTTTATGTTGGGTCATTGATTGAGTGTCGGTCCCATGGCCTGGCAATCCAGAAAGTACTGAATGATGTAATCAATGCAAATGACTTAGTCTTAATTGATTTTTCTGTCCAGGTTCTGGTGGACCTAGACGCCTAATGAATGTTCGATGGCTAGAGGCTTCTCTTTGGAAAGGCTTCTGCAGCTTTCTTGTTTGTAACAGTCAGCTAGTTGGCTTTTTGACACTGTTTTTGTCAGCTTGTTCTTTTAATAAAAGCAGATTATTTTGATTAGTGAAACAAATCAAAGTCATTTGTTGCACTGAGCTCAGGAGGCCCTCTGAATTTAACCTGAACTTCTGATTGTCTCTCTGTGTCAGGGATATTTGTACAACTCATTCAATGATGTAGGCAATTATAGAACTCGTTTCTGTTTCACCCTGTCTCAGAACTAAAGGAGTTTTGTTTTTTTCTTCCACTCCGTGCCTGGAGTTCAGTCTCTCAGTTCTGACCAAAGGCCTGAAGTTCAGCTTGAGGAAGGGATGGCTGTCCTTAAGATGACACTACCACTTCAACCTATTAATGTAAAAAACAACAGAAGCAGTAATGAAGATTGATTTGATGTTGTGAAAGCCATTTTCTAAGCTTTTGAGTGCTGATGGTGCATCACATCCAGAAACAGTCTGTTAGTTTCTGTAAATCTGTATACATCCCTGGGTTTGAATTTGATCGTTATCAGTGTAGGCAAATTATTGTCTAGGTCCTTCATCATGTGCAAATATTAGCCCTAATTCTTTGACCTCATTAGATTTTTTCCCTTTAGCTTTGCTGAGGCACTTCCTGAAGGACCCTGTCATGTGCATTTCACAATTTAGAGCCTTTTAGACAGAGACGGAATGACTAATGTTGCCTTCTTTTACGTAATAATTTAGGCTACATGATGTTTCACTTCATATTTACTGGCAGACAAGCTGGGTGGGGGGGAGGGGTTGTCATGGGCGCAGCAACTTGAACAACACCTTTTGCCCGTATCCAATTGTTTGAGACACCGCTCATTATCCTTCCAATTGGTGTCATTGGGAGATGGAACTTTCCAGACCTCAGGTCTTCAGCCAAACGCTGTTCGCTCACAAACGTTGCATTTCAGTTGCGAAGTATGCAGTGGTCAAGTGAATGATCGAGCTGCTGAATAATTTGGTTTTGTTCATCAGGTATGATGCTGTACATGCTACATGTTAGGCTTGAGTTAACACTGACCTCTGTGGCTGAACTTCACAGTCACAAACCACAGATAAGATGGGTGGCCAACATTTCTCCCACAGAAGGACACAAACAGGACAGATGTTGAATAAAGTACAAAATAAAGACACACAGAACACTACCCCTCTTTACAAATGACTTATCCTCTTCAATGCCTCTCCACTCTAAAGATCTTTAGATTGACTTGCATGGCTGGCCTACTTGTTGCTATACAACGCTGAAATTAGCCTAATGCTATGGATATTTTGTCTTATTGAGACAACATAGGACATTGCCGTTTTGACCGATGGCGTTGTATTTAAGTTGTGTAGTGGAATGTACTGCTCCCATGACCGTACCATTTGTACCGAAGTCCTCCTGCCCTGGCCGGCCTGGATATCACCGTGGCCTGGCGTTTTATGTCTTGTTTACCAGAGGTCAGTAAAATGTTTGTTTGATGTGGAGCTGTGAAGTGGAACTGTGGATCGGAAGTCGCGCTGTGAACCGACACGTCTTTGTCGAGTCGTGTGGATCTCTCGGTTTCCAGAGGAAACGACCACATTGTTCCGCCAGCCTTGAGTATGAACAGGCAGAGGCCGCAGTCTGAATGGCATCCTATTTTCTAGAGGGTGTGGTGTGGCACTGGGTTGTTTACGGGATAGGGTACACCAGGCTAGGGCGTGGTTTGGGATGCAGACGGTAGAGTCTGTGCTCTGCCATTGTCAATGTCGACAAGCTCAACATCAGCTGGCTCCTTATCTTTCTGCAAACAAGCCGTTCTTGTGCCGACCAAGTTCTGTTTGCGTTCTGAGGTTCAGATTCCGGGTAGTCAGGGCTTTTCTTAACTTTTTAGGGGCCCTAAGCGAGGTTTGGTTTTAAACCCCTCTCCACCTCCTCTGTGATCCAGTAGGGATGGACCTGGGGCTCTAGGCACCCCCCATTCTGCTTGCGCAGCAGGCTGGCCATGTGTACAGTGAGAGGCAGAGGGGGTGAGAGCATGTGTGGGGTGGGGGGGCACAGTGCAGATTAGAAGTGGAACGAGTAACTAGAAATTAATGATTGACACCGACAATACTGACCGCTTATCACAAGAATTCGGTTAATTCTGTTGATTCTGTTAGTGGCATTAACCAGCCTATGCTACAGAATGTGATGTTTGAAACTTTAATACGTTTGTTAATGTAGGTTATTAATGGGTTTTAATGGCAGGCATTAGCACCTTTTAAACCACAGTTTCAAGAAGCAAAAGCTGTTTATCCTCTCGTGCTTCTGTAAAATGCTGATTCATAACTTCATCTTCAGGAATCAATAGATTAATATATTATTGAATTTTTAGGTCCAGAAATTAGTGGTGCACAGTGTTATTAACCTTTTGTTTCTATCCATTAAGGTTATATTAATTTCGTCAAGCTGTAGTAAAAATTCACCATCTATTAGTCTCCATCCTTGATCCCTCACTATTCCGATGAGAAGTGTCCATATACCTTTTTAGTTAGATCTGTACTGCCTATCGTTTTGTTGTTTTGCTTTCTGTTGTGTAATTTTATATGATTGAAAAACATTTCCCCTTTCTAGGGCAACACCTGGAGTTAATCAGGATCATTTGTTGGGATTAGACAAGAGTATGATAGAGATGACATGGCGACATCTGTTTCAGCTTGACTGTAACTGACCTGAAGAACTGGAGTGGTCTTTGAAAAGTTCCTTTTTTGGAGTCACAGAAAGGTTGAGCTGTGTTGAGGCGTGAAGAACACTTTTGGCTCGACGTGGTGAACATAAAACCTGAACGTACACCTTTTATCCCAGTCAGTACAGTGCCACTCTGTTGGACTTAGATCGCCTATTCTCTTTTAGGGTTTCCAGTCCAAACCCCCACTATTCTCTTTTAGGGTTTCCAGTCCAAACCCCCACTATTCTCTTTTAGGGTTTCTAGTCCAAACCCCCACTTTTCTCTTTTAGGGTTTCTAGTCCAAACCCCCACTATTCTCTTTTAGGGTTTCTAGTCCAAACCCCCACAATTCCTGCAGCCTCATCTTATTTGTCTAGTGACTGCACAGGATGTTGCAGAAACTATGTTCCTCAGCCAACCCCTGACCTTGACCCTGGGGAAGTAATGTTTTTTTCATTGTCACCCCTCCCAATACCTCTGAACCAGCATACTATCATACCAAACACAGCTGGGCTTTTGGTTTTTTCAGGTACAAGTGTTTGTCATTGTTACAGCAACCATAAGGATGTGTGTAGTAACATCATGCCAGGATCAAAAGACCCATCTGAGGCCCTCAGAAGAAACATTTTGATGTGTGAGATGAGTTACAAAGCCGTTTGGCAGCAACTCGAAGTACATCATTCCAGCGTCCGACAGATCACCTATGTATGGAGAGAATTCCAGACCAATGGCAATCTAGATAGGACAGGTCATCCCACCAAATTCAGCCCACGAACTGACCGAAATACGATCTTGGAAGTGTCTATGTACCCCAGGGTAACATCAAGGGATGTTATCACTGTTGTCTACAGGCCTTTCTTGCCACAGTCAATGTTGAACTGCATGAGTCAACTGTTAGAAAGAGACTGCACAAACTTCACCTGCATTGGAGGTCAGGAAGGAAGAAGCCTCTGGTCTCAAAAAAGAATGACTATGCACTCCTGCCACCCAACCCCTGTTAAAGACCAAAACTACTAGAACAATGTGCTCTGGACATGAGTCAAATGTGAAGCTGCCAGCCTCCATGTTTGGCAAAATGGTAACCTTAGCTTTGAACAAGAACTTCTCTCTTTACAGTTTTAATGGCAGAAAGTCCAAGCTGTGATTCAAAACGGGGGTAGGGCATCTGCAGGTTTTGTAGCAGGACAAGAGATGCTCCCTATTTAATAGACGAAGAATAATCTATTAAAGGCACAAAATAATATTGCAATATTTTAAAAACGACAAGTTTTATATAGTTAATAATACCTCACTATGTTAAAATCACATTCTACTGAAGAGGTTCTCATACTTGGAGTGTCATTAGTGGATCCACATGTTTTTGATGTGTTCCAGAACTACCACAGCTAATGAAGGAGATGATCAGGTGACCATGTAAATCAGCCGTAGAAGCTCTGGAGTACATCAAACCAGCAGACTTGCTTCGACCGTCACACCCAAGGACAGTTTTGGGAAAGTGTTCTTCAGGCACTTGCATAAACCTGGGAAGTCTCCTCCCATGAGCCTGAACGGCATCTTCGTGTGCAGACGGGCCATTTTTTAAGTTATTCTGCGGCAGGACTATTTTATCTTTGTGTCAGTGCCTCATTACTACTCCGGTCGGTTCGATAGAACTGGAGGGGTTCCTCCCATGCTTACTAATCAGTATCGATGAGTCCCTATTGCTGTGAAATAGACATTATTGAACTATTGGTTGTTTGTTCTGCGCTCTGCTACAGGAGAAATGCTGTGGTGATATGATGGCGTTGTGGTGTGCTAACGTTGTCTACTGAACTCGGCAGTCAGACCTTCTTTGTTTTGCTGCTTGTGTCCACTTGAACTTGAAACATCTCTGTTCTGTTTAAACAGCTCCTGGGGATTAAATGGTTTTAGTTAGCGGCTCATCCCCCCCCATCTTGTCTCCATCTTCTGTCTTAAACCCACCCCCTCCAGTATCTCTGCCACTTCACACATCTGGCTCCCTCTTAGGTCCTCTATCTCCTCTCCCATCTCCTCTTCTCTCTCTGTCTCTCTGCATGGAACCGTCTAATAATCTCTGGCCAGATGTCAGCCCCATCTCAGGGCCCTAAACAGTCTGCGTTTTGGCAGAGAGCCATCTCTTTGGCAGACAATCCCACCTGGCCTATAGACTTATAAATATCTGACCTATAACATTGTACCTCCTTTATCTCCTGTCCACAGCCAAGCCTGATCTGGAAGGACTTGAGCCACTCAGATGTAGCAGAAAAGTATTTGAGAAAGTGTTTCAGTGCTTCGCAAACATATACTTTAATGCACTGCTATTTGGATGTATCATGTTTGACCTGCTTTTAACAAACAAAAGATGGGCACCGCCTGGTTTGTCAAGGCTGATGACAAGATGAATGAAGAACTGAAAAAGGTTATGCCTCTTTGAAGGGCTTCCATGGATTCCAGAATGCCTGGAAAGTTCCAGAGTGTGGCAAGTTGCTCAGTGTTCCGTCAGGGGAGCCATCTACTGCTGAATCTCTCAACTGTACACCAAAAGCAAGCTGCACTCTATTTTTAGGCCTCACAACCTACTCTGCAGATACATTTTGCAAACATCATTATGGTGTAACTTTGGAAGACTCAGGAAGGCTGTTTAAGCTGTGTTCTGAAAGGACTAATTCACCCAAAAACCAAATATTTCCATTTACTGGTTGATTTGGTGATCTGGAGTCCAAGTTAATAGTTTTAAAAGTTTTCAGATATGTGAAAGAATGTTATCCCCCATCTCGAACTTCACAAATTTTACGTGATTATGCGTCATGCCTTGGTTTTCAGATTTCATGTATGTCGTTTCACCCCCTTGAAGGCCCTAGGCAACCGCATAGACTTGTCTGTTAATGTAGCAGAAATCCCATTTACCTGTTAGTCAGGGTATTCTCAGATTATTGAAAGAATATAATATATATATCACAATATAGTGGATGGAGTATAAAATGTGGCAGAAATGCCAACCTGTGCTGACCACAAAACGTCAGTGAGTTTGCCCTGTTCACATTACTGAGAAGATAAATTTCATTGATTGAATCAACTTGGTATCAGAACCGATTTCACTGCAACAAACTAAAATTACAAATTTTGTTTTGGCAGTGCAGAAACATAATTATAAATGTCGGTCTAGATACCCCTAAACACCACACATTAATGTTCTGTTGTGGGTACCCCAAAGTCAGACTGCACTCACAATCCCATTGTGAGAATCTGACTGGTAAGGCACTTTAATGTAGGCCTTCAGGATATTGTTTTCTGTAGGTAGTTTCATTATTGGCTTCTCGCTAGGAATTGGGGTCTGACAAGACAAGGAAGAGAAAGTAGTACTTCACTTTTTTTCTATCTGAAAGACCCTCTGTCCTGCTTAACTCAGTGATTACTTGTCTGAGGAGGTTGTGGGACAGTACAGGAGATTCTGACTGAAGAGGGTGGGGGGGGGGGGGTGCAGACTTAAGGAAACTGCTGAATAAGTTGAGAGCTTCCACAGAGGTCTCAGTGGAAAAACGATACAGGACTTTTTATATTTCCTGTTGGTCACATGGTATAGATGAGGGGAGATTCCTCCAACACAGGAAAAAGGAGATGATCAGGTGACCATGTAAATCAGCTGTAGAAGCTCTGGAGTACAACAAACAAGCATACTTGCTTTGGGCGTCATACCTAAGGACAGTTTTAGGAAAATGTTCTTCTGGCACTACTGCTCTGATGAACTGCCCCACTGAACAAAAAGAGGGAAAAGGAGTCTGGCAAAGGAAAGCCCCTGTGTAGGCGGCTGGGATGACCGCTCTGTCTTTAACTTTTTAAAGACAGGTATGGTTCTTGTATACGGACAATGTGCATCCTGGGTTGTTTTGCCTGATTTTAATAAAAATTCAGCTGACCTTTTGTCCCTATAGGTGTGTGTGAAGGAGCTTTTATAAGGAAAGATCTAATCTAAATTATTCCTAACAGAGGGATATTTTCCCTTTAAAAACAAAACTGAAACCCACATTCTTTAGGAGACTCAGAATCTCTCTCAACTGGTGTGTTAAGCCCCCACCCCCCATCTTCACTCACCCATTTCCAAATGGTTACCACGGTTACGCAGCCAAGACTTTTTCACCCGCTCGGTCCTCCAGGCCTGAGTGTGGGCTGTGGTGTGGTGGGGGTGTCTCAAGGCAGTGGGAACTCTATGAAGACTGTGGAAAGAGCGAGGACATGGAGCTCTCATAAAAACCAAACCTAATGTCATCAATGACATCATGTTTCATCTGGAGGAAGAACATCTGCACCCATGCCTTAACAGAACACACTAAACTTCTCACTCTCTTACACACACACCCACTCTCACACTCATGCACAAAGACAAACACAAACTCACTCACTTTCTCAGACCGTCTGGGTTCAGTCCTCATCTCACCACACCACTTCAAGATGCTAGCAAAGCCTTTTGCTAATCTTTCATTGTTAAACCCCAGGCTTCAGTAACCCGACATTCCGTCCTGGGTGGCTAAAGTTTACCAAGTAATATTTAGGTCCAGCACACCAATTTGAAGTGAAACTGTTAGTAACACTGTCTGCTTTACAATACTATAGAAAATGATTTTGTTGAATTATTTACACAAGTTAATACAAGAAACAAAAGTGGTAATATTGACAACTGACAACCTGTTTTGCACTCAAACTGGGCTGTCAGATTTAATCTACCCCTACAGTAAAGCATATTGCAATCTACGTTGAAATGTAACTAAAACCACCTGCTCAAGGGCCATTACCATAAGGCAGGACCTTAAACCTTTTGGTTCACCAGATTGAAAATCTACCAGCAGCCACAAAAATGTTTTCCCCAGTATTTTATCTAAATTGCGCCGAAAATGGTTGACCGGAGTCGAGGCAGTATATTACCGATGGAACTAACGGTTAAATTACCCCGTTAAGGGCAGATGGTTGCCGTGGTAACGTAGACAGCAGCACGTGTGTGCTTCTGACAGACCTTCCTGTTCGTGTTAGCTAGTGCCATTCACTAATTTAAAGAGGTATTCCCCAGGTCTAGCGACAATCCAGACCTGGTTTAAGGCAGTGTTTCCTACACCTACGCTGCTAAATCTAAACCGCGCAAAGCTATCTTTGGTTGAAATGTGAGCCTGCAGTCCGCGTTAGACTGTTATGTTAACAGTGCCGTTATGGATATTTTTGGTTTGCCAGGTAGCCTAGGTTCAATGTGCGACGCTGAAAGTCCGTCCCACGGTCGTAGCTGCTAATATTATGGCAAAAAACGAGTGCTGCCTGGCTACGTCCTAGCGTTTCTGATGATATTAAATGGCGCGATTAATTGAGAAAGTGAATCAGTACTCTGAACGCAGCACCCAGTGTCATGTGGCTAGCTAACTAGTGCCAGCTAACAGTCGCTGACGTTACTCGATATAATAGACAAGTTCGCTGAGGTACTTCCAAGAAAAGGGAGTACAACCAGGTTAACCATTTGCCAGACAAGCTCTCACTATTTAAACCACTTAGTTACAGGGTCAGCAAAAAACGCCCTGCTGCGTACCGAAGTAGCGCACGGAATGATACATTTAATAAGTGGGATAACTTTTACCCCAACATCTCTTAGGATTGTTTCTTGGTTATTCATATTGTGTAGTTCACATACTTGGTGTTTTATCATTATTGTTATTATTCTGCAGACGCTAGCGACCACGTCAGGTTACTACCGTTTAGTGGGATTTTTGTTGCAAAGCATTAACCCAATCAAATGCATTGCTTGGGAGGGGCTTATACAGGTGCTCACGAGAATAATGCCTTCAGTGCAACAGTAGCTAGCTAAGTGAATATAGCAGCAAAATGGACAAATAAATAAACCCTTTTGCCACATACAAATCTGTGGATGTGCTGTATGTCGTGTTTGTGGTGAACCATAGATCAGACCGACACATCCGGGAACTTTGGCTCGCAACATGTTCCCGCCCCTTTTTGGGGGACAAAAAACGACACTCGCCATAGACATTCATGTAAAATAGCAGTACAAAACAGTACTAATAAAGAACCACTAGAATTAAAACCGTTTATAAATGACCCAAAATATGTTATGTCACGTCAACATATGTCCATTATGCCTGCCATAGAACTCGCAAGATACGTAGAAAAGATTAATTTGGTCCATCTTAAATCATGTCCATTCAGTCTCCCAGCATCTAACTGGTGCAATAACCCCACTCAATGGCCAGAGGTGTCCTATCCGGACAACTATTCCTACTTTATTGAGTCTCCAGGTAAGCAAATTACCAGTGAAATAGTTTACGTTTTCACTTTTTCACTCCTGCTCTACAAATAGTTTGCAAGCTAGCAATAGCAACGTGCTCTGACAACTGGCCTAGCTAGCTACGCTTGCCCGGCCGGTGTTTAACACCAGTCAGTCTGCAGCTAATAAGTTGAGTAGGTGACTCTGACAGCAGTACAGCAAGACAACAAAAGTAATCGGTGCAAAAGTGAACGGCAAGAGGGACAACCAACTACACAGCAAATATTTGGCATATTAATAAGCTTTGTTAATTTAACCCGGCGCGTTTGACTTGTTTACGCTGTTGTAGTCTACGAGGGTTTCCCCCTCAACCCGGCGTGGTGATGAGAGCCTACTCTGGATGACGTGTTATCGATCCAACGTATATCCGTTTTTGTGAAACAAACATAACCCTTTCTTAGGTAAATCGTTAGTGCAACCGGACTACTCACTCGCTTTAGAATACATATATTTTTTCAGAACATCATTGAAGCAGAGAAGTTGTAATGGCTTTATTGACTCGATGTTATGAATAGAGCACAATTCTTCCAAAATAGAATTCTTTCTTCTTTGCTTGTTTTCTGATATGTTACAACCTAGGTATCGAAAATCGTACATATTGCCCTTTTAACCTCAATAACTTTGGTGTCTAACCTCCCAGCCTGAGGTCAGTGTGACGTCGACTGGAAACTCTATGGAGATGGAACTGACTTCCCTTGGATCACCTCTTTAGAGATGCGCTAGCATTGCAGTCCAATGCAATCCGTTACAAAAAAAAAGTCTTAACAGTAATGACGATGACGGTAATGACTGGCTAGCTAGTTGGCTCCGTTTAGTATTAAGTCACTTTAATTTCACTTTATTAAGTTTGACCTTTTCTCTCAGCTCTGTTGTTGTGGCAATGAGGTTACGATGTTGTCGTGGCGATGAGGTTAGTGTGACCAGCTGGGATGTGAGTTTAGCGGTTCCCTGTTAATTCAATAACACGGCTCTGGTGTCTCTGCCTGCTATTACTGACCAAGCTTGAGGATCTAGCTGTTGGAGCAAATGCACCAGGCCATTATCTTATCATTACTGTTTTATTGTGACGGGCAGGGCTGGTTTTCCCTCGTTCTTTGTGTGATCCTTGTTTATGTTCATTTTACCTTTTTTATGTACTGAATTCAAGCCACTGAACACTGTATTACAACAATAATAAAAACATGCAAATATAAACAAAATACACATACATATTAAGAAAAGCAATCAGAGTGAACAATAAAAATATAATTTATGAAACATTTCCTTATGGGTGCCAGAACATCAAGTTTAAGATTACTTTGCAAAATATTCCATGAATGCGGAGCATTATAGTAAAAGCATCCTTTCTGGCAGTCAGGGGGCACCAGCCAGCTGAAGTGGATAAAAGACAACGATGTGTGTGAATTTTTGCACCAGTAACATTTTTCAGAGTAAAAGATATCTATAGTGAAAGTGAGCAGTAAAAGACAAAAAATCAGACCTTGTCAAACTACTTTGTGAACCATTAAACATTTAGATTGAATCCCATCTGTAATCTGGGATATATCACTAAGATTTCTGAAACCAGATACAGGTGCCTGCGTTCAAGCCCAGTGAGGTCTGTTTTAGTAAAATAGTGACCTTAGACTGGTCCATAAATAGTTTAATTTGTCAATATCATCCACAACCAGTCTGGTTGCTGTGTGTTTGTCGGGACAAAATGTGAAAAACCAAACTTGAAATGTCTGTTCCCACAAGTTGTTTTTGCTGGTCCCCATTAGGGAAAATGTCATCAGGCCCAGGGGTTAGATGTAAGTAAACACAATTACGGTATATGAGCAGGTCTCAGGTTCTCCTCAAGGATTGAATACTACTGTGTGCGTGGTTAAATAATCGTGCACCTGTTGCCTTTTGAAAAGCATTACTGAACATGGTCTTGATGATGTGATCATTTAAGGATTAGACCTAGAATACATGGAGACTCAGGCTACTATTAGCCCGTTCTAGAATCATCTCTTCCCTCCTCCTCGCCCCCCTCTGAGTGTTATTGTGGCTCTCCTGTCCCCTCGGGGGCACAGTCCAAATCCCTGTTCTGTTCCCATCAGGCCACCTTGGGGAGCAGTTTGTTAATCAACAAGAAAGCCATTGTAGGGCCCTTTTTCATTCTGGCCACACTGGTCTTTGAAGCCCTCCGCTTGGTACCCTAATGAGGGACACACACACACACACACACACACACACACACACACACACACACACACACACAACTGTCTGTATGAGGATGACAGAGTCTGTCTGATGGCTTCTGTTTTGGACGACTCTGTGGAAGCTTCTTAGACCCATGATGGAACACCTCGACCAACACTGAGGAGATCCCCTGTTGACGTCTGACGGGTGGAGTTAACTGTCCTCCAGAGGAGCTTCCTGACACATTTTGGAATTGCTCAGCCAGATCGTTATAAACAGACTCTGTGTTGTAGTAGGCCTGGACCCAAAGCCAGCACAGCTCTTCAGAACAGGGATGGTCTACGAACCTGAATGGCTCAATGAGGTCGGCATTGACCCTGGCAATTGTTGGACATTTAAAAAATGAAAAATGTTAAGACTTCCCCTATCTGTGCACAACCTTCATAATCTTCGAATGTCAAATTTGTCGTCTTGAAAGAAGTGTTTAATTTGTGTGATACTGACCTCTGACCTTGGGTGTTCTCCAGGTGGGTTCTCGGTGGTGTTCCTTGCCCGGACACACAGTGGGGTGCGCTGTGCTCTCAAGCGGATGTATGTCAACAACGTTCCAGACCTCAACATCTACAAGAGGGAGATTACCATCATGGTGGGTTAGAACTCCCTCCCTTCTCTTCTTCGGCCTTCCTCTCTCCCTGTCCTCCCCCTCTCCCTCCCTCTCTCCCTGTCCTCCCCCTCTCCCTCCCTCTCTCCCTGTCCTCCCCTCTCTCCCTGTCCTCCCCCCTCCCTCCATCACTCTCCTCTCTCCCTGTCCTCCCACTCTGCCTTACCTCTCTCCCTGTCCTCCCCTCTCTCCCTGTCCTCCCCTCTCTCCCTGTCCTCTCTCCCTGTCCTCTCTCCCTGTCCTCCCCTCTCTCCCTGTCCTCCCTCCCAGAACCGTTTTAAATATGATTCTTTAATCTGTTGGCTCCTATAAGAGTGATAGGATATTGATTCATGTCCTCATATAATTTCTGTGTTTTGTTCCCCCCTGCAGAAGGAGTTATCCGGTCACAAGAACATAGTCAACTACCTTGACTCAAACATCCACTCTGTCGGGGACAGTGTGTGGGAGGTCCTTATTCTAATGGAGTATTGTAAAGGTAGGATTCAGGGATTCTGACCTTTTGGTGTTTTCTTCTCCTATTGAAAATCAACAGTTACATGTTAGAGATGACTTTGTATGATGGTGTCACAAACATACATGACGGATGTTCCTTTAGTGGTCTGGTCATTTTCTTTTATTGAGCGTTCAGATAATGGGATTTGAACAGATCCAACCTATAGAACTTCAAACATTGTGTCTCTATGTCTCTCTTTTTTTCTCTCCTTTTCACCATGTCACACTCCAGCTGGTCAGGTGGTGAAGCAGATGAATCAGCGTCTCCATATTGGGTTCACAGAGCCAGAGGTGTTGACCATCTTCACCGACACCTGTGAGGCGGTAGCCCGGCTACACCAGTGCAAAACCCCTGTTATACACCGAGACCTGAAGGTCAGGACCGCATCACTCATCAACGCCACCACCACCCTTCCTCTTCCTGTCAGTCCTGTCCCAGCTCCCTTGACAAAGACACACAGGGGCTCTGTTAGGTCCCAGCCTTCAGTGTTGCATAACCTCAGAGGGACAAAGACTAAGGCCCAGTCATTCACAGCTATGTCAAGTGACACTGCAAAAAGCCTTCTCTGTCAGCTGTGTGTGTGTGTGTGTGTGTGTGTGTGTGTGTGTGTGTGTGTGTGTGTGTGTGTGTGTGTGTGTGTGTCAGTCACTCGGCTCTGTTTTCCACTCTTCTTTCCTTTGTGCATCTCTCGCTCGCCCATCACTTCCTGGTCTTTCCATGTTTAATTTGTCCTCCTGTTCTCTGTCAGGAAAGCTTGGTACAGCCTGACTCAGTCTTGGCATATCTCTGGGCTGTCAAGGAAAGTGTTTCTTTATTGGCCCAACAAATGAACTGGTTTTCTACTTTGCAAACCTTTTCAGATCCTGTGAATAAACTTTTTTCTCTTGGCCAGCCTTTACACATCCGGTAAATGAACTCGTTTTTTATCCACACAGTCTCGCTCTCGTTTGAACTTCCAGTTCCTGTCTAGATGTGCATAGAAACCATTTGTTCAAACGGCCATAGTAAAACACTGTGATAGATGCAGTAACTGAAAGTCCCTCTGGATGAGACAGTTTGACAAATAAAGAAGAAATGACTGACAGTGTTCTCTATTGTTTCTGCTCCCTATGACCCCCCCCTCCGTCAGGTGGAGAACATTCTCCTGAACGATAATGGGAACTATGTCCTGTGTGACTTTGGAAGTGCCACACACAAGGTGCTGCTTCCACTCAAAGACGGTGTGACCGCTGTGGAGGACGAAATCAAGAAGTGAGTGTGTCACCAGGCTGCACGTAGATGGATGTCATCATGTTTTTGCTTTCCTGTAGTCCTGACAGGGTTGAGTCACCATGTCTCTCAGAGCTCTGACCAAGACAGGCCACATAAATACTCCCGCTTCACGATGCACTCATTAAGGTCACTTCAGAATTAGGGTGCTCTACAAAACACGTTACTGATTGGCCCGTCTCTAACCGTTCAACTTACATTTCAGACGTTAGGGTGACGTCTAAATGATGGGTGTTGTGCAAAAGTCATCAGCGATTGGATCATCTTTAACCAATCAGATTGTCAAAGCCCAGGACACATTTGTATCATGTTTCCTTACCCTTGTTGGTTCTGGCTCTGACCCAAACTGTCGGTATCGATCGTCTGATGATTTTCAGACTTGCAGACAGTCATTGCAGAGAGGAAACTGATGTCTGTGGGACTGGCTTTGCCTTTGGCCAGAGCAAGCAGTCTGAGTAGCTGACGTGTGTGTGTGTGTGTGTGTGTGTGTGTGTGTGTGTGTGTGTGTGTGTGTGTGTGTGTGTGTGTGT
>JACXGI010002720.1:0-33766 GCA_016801175.1 Esox masquinongy | reverse complement strand
GTGTCCAGTCTTTTTATCTTCCTGCTAGTCCCATGACTCTACCTGACCTTTACTCTTGGGCCAAACCCTGTGATGTTTACAGTTCTGGAGGTTCTGGTGTCAGGATCTGCGCAAAGGAGCGTCCATAATGTTTTTGGAGCACATGGTAATCTGTGACAATTTCTCCTCAGTCTCCTGAGTGGTGTGACCGCTATATGTTCGAGCGAGAACAGGCACATGTGTTTGTGATGCTGGCTCCAGCCAGGTCTCTGACCAATCAGGACGTGATATTCCGTAAGCAAGCAGCCCGACGTCCTTTACACAGACACCGCCCAGACCTGGAAACATCAAAGGGATTGGCGGTGAATTGGATTATACTCTGTTGTCCCGGATACATCTCCGGGTTCCTGTGTCTGACCATCTCAATCCTCTGCCCTGACAGGTAAACCGGTGGAGAGAACCGCTAGCCAGGAGATAGACAGACCGCTACAGCCAATCAACTCCACCGCCAAGCCTCTCCTACCTGAAGACCTGTTTGGCTCCACCCCCTTCCTGGCTAGCGCAGGCAAGTCTTAACAGAGGCCCCTCCCCCAATCCCATCTTGCCCCGACCTGCCCCAAATGGACCCAACACTGCAGTTTGGAAAGTTCTCTCTTCTGCCTTCTTCTCCTTCTTAAACCCCAACCTAATAAGAGTGGAGAAGGTGTCCCTAAGAACTGGTCCCGGGTCGGTTTGTTATCCCCCCAGTGGTTAATGTTGGGTTTTGGGGAAAGGGTAATTGTTCCTAGATCTGTACTAAGGGGAACCCAAGAAGGAATGCATTCTCTTAGTAGGGGAACCCAAGAAGGAATGCATTCCCTTAGCAGTGCTGTTCTATGATCAGGTCCCCCACTAACCAGAGTATCAACCATCATTATCTAAGTAGCAAAACTGATCCTTGTATGCCCTGTTCTTAGACTGTGTGGTGCCTAACTGCAGTGGTTGGCTCCAATTACTGAGGATCTCAGTGGTCTGATGGGAATATCTTACTATTATTACCCTAGTTAGACTTAAAACAACAAAACCGGTACTAACATATCTCACTAATGAAGAGGATAACATTCATTTATAATTCAGTGACAAACTAGTGTCGTTGAGAGAACTTCTGAATGTGTGGCCATTTACCCGATTGTTTACATTTGTAGTTCTATGTTGCATATTTAGTCCTTTTTGTATTCGCATATTTTTCAGTAGTCCTAGGACGTCACACAAAGCAACTTTCGTGCAGCTTTGGTTACTTTGTGTCTGAATTGCTGCCTGTTACACCCCTCTGCAATTTGAGCAGGGGGGTTACTCAGCAACGTCTACGCATTGAGGTGATCCCAGGCATTTCTGTAAAGTTTCAACAGTAAGCATTCTACATTACTCATTAGCTGTGCTGCTAGCTTAGTTTGTCGCATCTTGATTAAGTACTCCAGGCAGTTCTATTTTGGCTAACTAGCTAAACTGTAGATCAATTTTTTTTTTTGTCTGTGTAAATTAACCGAACGGTAGGATAAACAAAAAAATAGGATCTCACAATTTAATACAGCAGATGGTGGTAGGTGAGTTAAGACTCCTTTGCAAGCAACTGTCAATTAACAAATGTTAGTCAGTCGATTCGTTTGGAACTCCGGCCCAGTTGTCATGTCAACACCGCGGTAACCATATTCCAGGTGAACCGAAGACTGTTACCAAACGTCTTAAAATGTGCTCTTGTAGCGGCCAAGCACATTGCATGAAAGTTGCAACTTCAGTTTTACTTTGGGTGCTTGCAGCTGAGTTTGCTTGAACTGTGGAAGCCATAACCGGGGTGAACACGAGTGAAAAGGTCCAATCTAATTTTTGGTTTTAGGGCTACTTAAGCTTTATATGTACATTGTTTGGCTGTCGGATGTAAGCCCAGACCTCTGACTATATTGTTTAGAATGAGCTGCATTAGTTTAATGTTTTGCTTGGCGAGGTTGTTGCTAGCCGGCTAACCTGAGAACCATGCTGCTGGCGATTTAGTTACAATAACGGATGGATGTGGTTCAAGACAAAATAAACGTTAACACCGTTTAAATCCGTAAACATCACTTTTATCAGGGAAAACCACATGTTTTAGGCTTAGTTTTGCGTTTGTTTGGTTGCATTTTGGTAATTAATCCAGATTGCACATGTTTTTCTCCAATGTAGGCACGATGTATATGTAATATATGGGGGAGATGCAGTATGGATTGTGTTGATATGTTGTCAAGATTTCTCACAGTTCTACATTGTTAATAATTTTGCCAGGGATCAGCGTTCTGTTCGGTTTTGCCAATGCTGTATAAATGACACATTTCCTCAACTGTTTGATACTTCTGCCAAAGGTGTGTGCTTACTAGCAAGTAGTAAATTTTACTATATTTAGCTAGCTATATTCCAAATTTAGTTCTTCCAAAAATGTTTAGATTTTTTTTACTGAATGGCCTGATGAATTTGGGATTATTTACTTCTAACACTTGGCTGGTTGTAAGAGGGTATAAAGGCTAGTTTATAAAAACGGGAGTCAGGCTACGTGATGGGTGAACACGCAGAAACAAGCGGCGATTGAGCAGCTTCGGCCGAACCGCACGCACTAACTGGGAAATTAAGTGAATCAGCTAATAGTCGCCGTTGCAGTTGTCAAAACTGAATACGTGCAATCGTTGCTTCGTTTGACCATTGCCTTGAATCTCACAAGCTTCGACATACCTGATACAAGTTTACTCTTTACAGATTTACCGACTTTTCGTATTGGTTTTGGCTGTGCACTTTATTACACAGGTCTGTTCTAGCTACCACCCACCCCAAAAATGATTAGCAGAACTAAAATGTCTTTGAAGAATTTTCTTTATCGCTTTTTTTTTAGTTTAGGTTAATTTGCTAACAGTTGTTCATAATGTGAATGTATCTGGTAACATTGCAGTATTTCTTGTATTTAGCATACTTTGACCACTACATTGGTGTCAGCACCAATTCACATTCCTGCTCTGTCAATGTGAATTGGTAATGAGACGTTAGTTACATTAAAGTATATATACTTTTGTTATGGTAGCAAAATGGTAGGTTCTGTTTTTAATAAAACAGTTTTCTGTGCCCTTATTAAACCAGAATAATGACAATGTAGATTGGAATACTATGACAGGGCAATTCCCAATGACTTTAGTTACTTAAATTGCAATAAGTTACAGTAATCACTAACTCTTAGTCAGATGGTATGTCTATATAAAAATAGAAATATATAACTCATGTCTTACTAACTTAATATAACTTTGTAGTTTAAGGTAAAATATGACCTAGCTAAGGGAAAACCAAAACCAAACTGTTTGAAAGGACTTGACCACTGATAAGTCATAGCTAGGATGTTTATTGTAGAAAGGGAAAGGTAACTGTAATGTAGGCTGGCGTGACAAAATGTAGTGAATATTTTCGAACATTTTGCCCTTCAGTTTTTGTGCCATAGATAGTTCATCTTGCCAAGTTGATTATTGTTGTTTTCCTTTACTGTTGGCAAGTTGAAGGACTTTTTTGGGGATATTGACAAATGTGACACCAGTTCTTAAAAGCTTTTTCTTTTAACTTTGTCTCTACTCTCCATTCCAGTTGATCATTATGCTGCACCTATATTTGGACGACAGTGTTAGTTTTCAGGCTATATGAGTTAGGCCCTATAGTATCAAGCCAGGAGGCTCCATGGAATCGCTCATCTGTGCCTAATGTAGGGTTTTTCTTTAGATGTTTCTTTTTAATGTACAGTGGGCTATAACAAGGACTTCTTACATTCATAACACCTTCATGTTATTGTTTTACTTTTCAATGGTGAGTTGGAGCCATGAAGGGACCCTAGCTGGATTCCTCAATACCACTGTCATTCTGTTACATTTCAGATCTGTTGTCTTGTCTATTCAAGGACATACTTGTGCACTTTGATTTCTATTATTTTATTCCATTTTGTTACTCAAGACAGCCATACTCAGAGACCAGTGTATTGGTGGACAGATTTCTTATTCTACAGCCATAATGTTGGAAATGTTTGTTTTCTTTTTTTTTTTTTTTTTTAGAAGTAAGGAAAAAGTGAAATGATGACATGAGCCATTTATTGCGCTGATCTTAGAGTGCACAAAAGGAAATTATATTGAAAGGTTTATGGATGGTTTAGACCTTCGCAAACAGCATTTAAAAATAGTTTTGAACATGTTGTGTTAACTTCTACATATTATATTGTTATTTTTTTAAATGTTAATTCTTTATGGTTTGGTACATTGGTTTCACTTCCTAGTCTATTACCGTTATGTTACTGTGGTGAAACTTCTTTACGTCATTATATTTTCTTAAACACATCTTGGTGTTTCAAAATTGCCGTCAATACAGACGTTTATAACTTTTTGTTCTTGTGAAATATCTAACACATAAGTTACTATAAGAATGTCCTCACTGTTGTGAAGCAGGATCTTGGTTCTGCTGTCCTACAGCAGTGGTCTCATCTGTGAAAGGAAAGTATGAGTTGTATTAAATGTTTTTCATCAAACGAAATTATGTAAATGATCTTGTATAATACGATGTGTTTTTTATAAAAATGCTTGATGATAAATAAAAACATTATTCAAAAGCAATATACATTTTTTGGGGTTCGTTTTGTTATGATGGCTCTTTTTAATAGTTGAGTTCCCAGTTACGGTCTGGCTTTCTGGTATTATCTGGCCACGGGTACACGGTCCGTCTCAGATTAACATGGCTGTCTTGGTACGTAGTTTTCCCATCTGAACAAGCAGCAGGGCAGATTGAGGCTCTTTGATGGTGACATGAAACAATATGATTGGATATTGACAATTAACTGTTTCACACAAAGTTCTTTAAAAGATGTCGAATCAGATGAGTCATCAGCAGTGTCACGCTGCTCCTCAAGGAGACCTGAGTGACGAACATGCTTGGGAAGGATGGGATCTATTGTAAATCCATATTTAGTTTCTGTATTGTGGCTATGGTCTAATGGCTGGCATATGTAAGTGTACTGGATACTGTCTTATTTATGCTTGGCTGTAAGTGTTGGCCTCTGCCCCAACCAGCCTGTCATAGTGGAGGCCTTTTCACTGAAATTCACCTCATTACATACTATATTTGTGAATATGCATTTGTGTGGGTTAAATCTATTTCAGTTGTTTACTTTGAAACATAAAATTTCAGTAATTTCGGTAGCAGCTCGCAAATTCTTGAATTCTTCCACAATGTTCTCCCGGCTTTCTCCGTGTCCTCCCCACCTCTGTCTCCCTTGACCACCTCCCTGTCCTCCCCACCTCTGTCTCCCTTGACCACCTCCCTGTCCTCCCCACCTCTGTCTCCCTTGACCACCTCCCTGTCTTCCCCACCTCTGTCTCCCTCTACCACCTCCCAACAGTATTGCAATGGGACATGCATTTTCTAATTCTCCAGCCTTGATATGATACAGAACAAAATGATGTATCTAATGTTGTACTGAATTAAATCTAGTTTTTCACGGGTCATGTCAAGGCACAGGAAAGGTCATTAGCATTATCAACGGTGCAATGAAAAGTGTTTTACATTTAACTGGTGATGACAAAGGCAATCAACTGTTTGTTCAACCACTTATAGAATATAATGTTTAAGATTAAATATGTGTATTACGTATGATGTGTAACAGTCTAGAAGAAAAATATTTGGTCATGGGATTATCCTGTCTTGGCAGTCCTTTTTACTCGATGGAAACAGACCGTGGGATGAATATTAAAAATTAGCAATCAGTGGTGATTAGTCTTATTTACTCTGGTAGGTTGTTGGAACTAAAATCGTTAGATTTGGCTAAGCAGGCAGTGAATGATTGGTCCTTTCCAGGTTCATATCATCTGACCCTGGTGATCATAACTTGTCCAGAGTAGCGGGGCTGATCTAGGATCAATCCATAGATATTGAGACAACGTTTTTATTACAAGGCACAGCAGGAGAGCTTATCAGGGGGTGTTTGGGAGATCCTAGAGTGTTTTCTCGTTGGTTTTTGAATGGGTAAAGCTGTGTTCTCCTGTTGGTTCTTGAATGGATAAAGGACTATTCTGTAGTTGGTTCTTGAATAAATACAAAACCAATTCCTCTGGTTATTACTGTACTGTTGATGAGAGCTGTGTAAGTAGAAGCTGGCATAGAGCCATAGAGGAGTCATTTTGTGTTTTATTTATCCATTTGTCAGGGAGTCATGTTGAGACTTATGTGCCCTGTAATTAGAAAAAATACATTATGACTTTTAGACAGGAACCTCAATTACATTACATTTTCTTTGTCATACATCCAAGATGAAAAGATCTGATCTTTTGTCCTATAGCTGAGGTGAAATGATCTGATGCTTTGTCATATGTGTGAGGTGAAAAGATCTGATGTGATTTGTGTAATGATCAGCAGAAATCAGCTGCCCGGGTGAACTCTGCGTATGTGAAGCGACTGTGATGTAAAACAGAAAACAAATATTCTTCATTGAAAAAGCTCCTCAAACAGCCATGTGAAATGCCCTTGGGCACCAATTAGTATCACATGCGATGGCTTGCAAAAAAGACAAGACGACAGGTCACTGTGTAGAGCCAGAACACATTTCCAGAGTTTGCCATGCCTGACAAATAGGTCTGGCTACGTGTGTCTAAGAGTTATTCGTAAGGATATTTGCTGCTGGACTCATAATAAAAGGTCTTCAGAAATCCAGCAGAAGGCCGTGTGGCTGTGGCAACAGAATGGCCTCGTTACCGTGACGGTGTTGGTCTGTCACCCATTCTCCGAACACGTCAAGACATACCTAATTCAATTTATTTGCTTGAGGTATGAATTGTAGTTTAAAAGTACAAACATTTCACACCATAGGATAACACGTGCAAAGCATTATACAACATGTTGTTCCAGTTTTGGAATAAGAGCTGCACCATGGAGTGGGTCTTTAACCTAGACCCTAACAACACGCTTATTATATTCATGTACAACGTTGTTCTCACCACCCTTTTTAACTAGGTCTGTCTTTAGACATGTAATCCTCACATATCCACAGAGGGAACATCAGCAGCTTGTTGCTCTTCAGGTTCAAATCTTCATAGATTAAAGACGCTCCACTGAGGTGGAGTTTAGATTGCTACATGCGGACATCTTTGTGTAATATAGTGAATTTAGTCCTAACAGACAGAAGGGTCTTCATCTCTTTTCTTAATTACTGTGATGAACATAGACCCTGAAAGAACCTGTTTTTACAAAAAGGATACATTTTTAAAAGGGGGTTAAATTATGCATAGATTATCAGTTATTTCTTATTTTATAGATAAATAATTTAACTGTTTAAGCCCCTTAAAACAGTTTTTCACTATTGCCTTTATTCATTTCTGTAGAACAGAACAATGGACATTGTTTTAGCTAGTCTCTTATGCCCTTGCCAGTTTGGAGAATTTCTCATTAACAGACTTTTCTGTCTGCACAGCAAGGATGGGTCGTCCTAATGTTCTTCTGTCACAACTATTTAATTACGAATTTGGAACTGTTAATGCTATACTGCTGCTACCCATTTTTAATTCTCAGAAAGATAGTTGTTTATTAGGCCTTGATTGTGTAAAAAAGAGTAATTGGCATTCAAGGATTGCAAATGTTGGAATCCGAAATGAGAAATATAACAATTGCTTAACAAAGCATCTTAATGTTATGCACATTGTATTTTGTCGGAGTCCTAAATGGAGTTAGATTTCTATTTTTTTTTTTTTTGTGTAAAGGCATAACCAATGAAACAACCAGTTTTCTTTCTGAGGCTCCTAAGCCCCCTTTTCTCAGTGGGGTAAAAATAGGGCTTTTCAAATGAAAGAGCAGGTTTTGCACCATATGAGATTCTCCAATTCTCCTCTGCTGTGCCTTCTGCTCCAATACAATGCAAAAAAAACAGTTGGGATTTGTTTTCTCATCATCCTGAGACGTCACCAAAGGTTACCTCAGAGGATTCCTAAATGGAGCAGTCAGTTAATCCAGATTTGACTAATACTACATCATTGTGATATTAGAGAATTTAGATGAGCTATGAAGCATTGTCTAGCGTCCTGTCCATGAGGTATACTTGTCCATCAGCTGCAGCAACAGGAGGTAGGCTTCTGGTCCAATGATCCGTTCTAACTGACAGAAGCCAAGACTTGCGCAGGGCCACCCCAATAACAAGCATTGTTAGGTGACTCACAAAAAAAAAATAAGATAATGTTTCAATTCTTTAGACTCCTCCCTGCTCCACCCCCGTTACGTCGCTATTTTTCATTGTGATCCTTAAACCCTTATTGGATTAAATCATCGTCCATCTGTGTAGTTTTTTTTAAACATAGGCTTCAACATTTAAATTACTTTAATCTGAGATTCTCTTAAACTTGAATTGAAAGTAGGTTTATGCCGTAATGAAGATCCAGGTATTAACAATAAAACATGTTAAATGTAGATTATTTCTCATGCACCAACTGAAACAGAATTGTAACTAAAACTGCAAATGTATATCGTACATGTTCTTAAATTTCAATGCAAACATTCAACATGCCCCTTTTAATATATACTGTGTGTATTTGATTACTGATAATCATATAATTGGCCTTTCAGACATTATTACTAACTAAAATGCTCTGCTTCAATCCAACAGGTTCTAGTATGAGGGATCAGCCCACTGAAGAGCTCAGTGTTCCAGCCACGGCTCCTGTTCCTATGGGCCAGCCAGCTGTGGAGGCACAGCCTCCGGTGGCAAAAGAGCACAAACCCAGCAGGACAAGAAACTCTTCTTCTGGCGGTTTGCAAACAACTCGCAAACCAGGGGGTGACGAATCAGACAGTGACTTTGAGTCAGATCCTCCGTCCCCTAAGAGCAGCGAAGAGGAAGATGAACCAGAGGAGGATGGAGGTGATCACGAGCACGGAGAGTTCTTCAACGAACTGGACGATGTGGAAGAAACTGAGATGCTGGGACAGAGACCTCTGCTCATGGAGTCGGAAGACGAGGCTGAGGAGGAGTACGGGAAGCACAGCTCTGACTCGGATGACGAGCCCAGGAAGGCCGAGGGAGGACATTCCATGAGGAATGAGGGAGGACATTCCATGAGGTTAAAAGCAGCGCCGGCAGATGCGGCAACTACCTTCCACAAAGGAAGTCAGAGACGGGAGTCAGAGGACACTCTTATCACAATTACACCCCCTGAGTCACCAAGTGTCAGGTCTATCCGAGCTCCCCCTAGATGCGACATTGTGGACGTGTTTGGTGCGGACGTGTTTGGTGCTGTGCCCTTTATTCCACCCGTGTCAGCTCAGGCAGAAAGCACAGACATCTTCTCCGCGGCTCCTTTCAGACAGGTGAGCCAGGAGCTTGTGGCCAGTCAACCAAGCCAGGCCGCAGAGGAGTTTGACGTCTTCACCAAAGCTCCTTTCAGCCGTAACCTCTCCAGATCCAGCAAGTCTGTCAGCAGTGACATCCCAACGGGTCAGACCCCGTCGGTTTCCCCCGAAAGCATCGACCCATTTGGCTTCTCACCCTTCCAGCCCGGTCCGATGGCACCACCACCAACCACCTCCAGGAGTGCCGAAGATATCTTCCATCAGGCCTTCGAAGATTCGCCAAGCCCCCAGCAGCAAAGGCTGAAGCAGCGCAGCCTCCAGAAGTTATCCTCACGTCAGCGGAAGCTCTCTGGTGGCACCAGCGGTGGCAGCCATGGCAAGCGCCACCAAGGCACACCCACCAGCGGTCGCAGGAGCAACAAGCCCAGCTTCCGTACACCAGAGCGCGTCCGCCGACACAAGAAAGTTGGCCGGAGGGACTCGCAAAGCTCCAACGAGTTCCTCAGCACCTCAGACTCCAAGGAAAACATCAGCGTCTGCAGCGTAATGATGGCTGACACCAACAAAGACAAGGGAGTTTCCCTACCCTCCCTCACCGTCGAGGTCGACACCATCTTGGACCCCTTCGGTGCCAAACCCTTTGGTCCTCAAGATGGTAGCCATCTCAACCAAGGCCAGTACCAGGGTTTTGTAGGGGACGGTAAGACAGAAATGGGCTCGGCCAATGTCAGGCCTCGGACTTGCTCTCTGCACAGTGCCCTTGGGGAGGGGAACATCACAGATGACTTTGGGGCGGTGCCCTTCACTGAGCTGGTGGTCCACCCTGGGACTCAGCAGCAGCAGCAGCTACCTCAGGCACTGGAGCTGGACCCTTTCGGAGCGGCACCGTTCCCCTCCAAACAATGAATGTCTCGCTTGTCTTCCCACCACAAACGCATTTACACTTATAATAAATTAACAACTGGACTTTGGGAGTAACAAACGCCCAACATAGATGTCGCAGTATAGCTGATTTATTTCAGATTCTGTAAGCATTTCCTTTCGCCTGTGCTTGTTTGCTGACAAGCCTTTTGTGCTGCAATCACAATGCGTGTTTTCAAAAGACATCAAAATAAGAGTGATGGAGATTGTTCCGGTTTTACTTAAGATCGTACTGTGACATACAAGAAGCTCGCTCAGTGTTCAGCCGCTTGACTTGCTGCAAAAAAAACTAAAAACATTTTTTGTATAGATTGTGGCCTCCTTCATGATCTACCAATATATTGATTTAGCACCATAAAGCCTTATATGGGCGTGGCTTCGCCCTGCTGCACAGTATCTCTGGAAACATTAGCTAATTAAATGGCTAACTTTGCCCTTTTGTCAGTGGAGTGTTGTTTCAGAGTAGGCCTTTACCACTTTATTATTTTACCCAATTTACACCTTTTTCTATGCATATTTTTACTTACAGTAGACACAGCGATTTGTTTTTTGTAGATTTTTTTATTACGGTATATTATTGAATACTAGAATGAAAGGGATTTTCTGTTTGTTTCATTTCTTTTTTTTAAGATCTTTCATTGCTCTTTCATTATTTTTGAACAGTTTTAATTTTAAGTTTAGCCTTAAACCCGTGTCAGTAAATATCTTTTTACGTCAACCCATTTTTTTCCCGGGGAAATACCCCAATCATTATTCAACCTGGCGATACTGAATCTTATCTATATCCAACTTTTTCCACCTTAAGACTCTACTACCATTCTGTGTCAGTTATCTAAGCCATGTATTGATTCATTGGAGGGCCTACATAAACCTCCAAGTATAATTAGTTTATTGGAATCAGGTCATGTCTAACTTGTTTAAATTAATGCACTTTCAGCATAAACTCTTACATTTTCTGTTAATTATGGGATTTATGAATCCAATGTTACACAAAGAAAGACCCCTCCCATTGACACATTCACTTTAAAAGCTGGTAGCTGCCTTTTTCACCGAAGCCTATGGAGCCCATTTGAGTTGTACGTTTCCATCAACTTTTTTCACGGTTAATCTTGTTTGGTTGTATTTATCATGCTATACTGCTGTTTAATAATGCAATAAAAAGTTGGATTCATATGTGTGTGGTCATTTGGCACATTAGCACACATTTTCAGACCCTTCTCTATGGCAGAATGTGTTTTATTCATAACCCGAGTATTAAAAGGGAACTTACAAAAGACGAGTAAAAATTCATAAAGCAGCTACAAAATGGTTTGGACAAAGACCACGGCCTGTTGTTAGTGCTGATCCCGGATCAGGTACCCAACTGTCCACATGATCTTGTTAATTAGGATCAAAAGGTACAACTGACCCGGTCCTCTGACACCCTGTAAATTCAGGCCCAGACCTGTGTGCAGAGCCCATGCATTAAATAAACTCACTGCAAAAAGAGAAGACCTGAAAGGTAGCGTTTCTAAATACTGGCCATCACAGCAATGTTAAATTTATTATCGTCCAAAATCAGAGAAGCATTAGCGTTCCTTTGACATCTTCAAGATTACACAATTACAAGAGACTCAATATTTCACATTGTCATTGCACATAACCCTAGCAGGTTTACAAATAAAAGTAAAGAAAGCACACAACACTTACAGAAAATAAATTAAAAAGAGCAGGTGTGATTCCTTATTCTACATGTTTGTTCAAGATGACATGTTTTTATCTGAGTGTTCTATAAACTGAGCACAGATGTGGTCTTGTTTAGGGCAGACAGACCCTGTGTTGAGCTGTAGGTGAAATTTACCTAAACTAAATCCCAGCAGTCTCTCATCACAATAAAACAAGTCCAATAGAAAATGTAATTCTTAATGAAACTTTCTGCAGTGTCAACATGTTTATCCAGACTACAGTTAAGTCATTAGCTACAATAGTGAACAGAGTGAATTCTCTTTTAGCTCAACCTGTGTCTAACCTCAAATAAAAAGCAGAATAAAACTGGACAAATAGCTAGAGGTTCATTCTGAGATCACTCAATTCCAGTTAAAAAAACAAGAACATTCAACAATAACCCCCAAATACTTGTTTCCACAATTTGCCAATAACGTATCTGACCTTACACCAGTAATTTAAATAGGTAGGCCCTTCAGCCAATACAACCTCCTCTCATGACCTAGGTTTATATGCAAACTCGATCTATTCAACGTTGTGTAGTGTTTCACGCAGTACCTTGTCCGCTGCTACATCAACCAATGAATACTGCTACAATTCAAAATACATTTCTCTTTAATAGACATGGGCATTAGCATGTGAATCTACCTGGAGTAGGAACAGGACAGGCACAAAGGACACCTTAGTTAGTTAGTGTAAGATTGCTTACAAAATACTGCTAAGAAATGTTTTGAAACAAAACTTCATCATGATTAACAATAAAGGTATTAGTTCAATTAAATGTTTTCTACATTATGGAAAGGTTTGTACTGAAGGCGCGTTTCCCCAAAATTGTACTTGAACTGAATGCAGTATGTTAATGTGGTCAGAAGAATTGAGTGACTTAAAGGTTATTGACAATGCTGATGGCGTTCCCGACACACAACCAAATTGTTTTCCTAACTGGTCAGTTAGCATGACAACGTTCCTTTTCCAGAATGTACAAACATACTTAACACATTCCAGGTTTCTGTCATGAGACAATCATACTCCAAGACTAAAGAACAGGAGTGTTTAGGTGGGTTCAGCTGTAGAAGAACAGGAGGGCCTAGGTGGGTTCAGCTGTAGAAGAACAGGAGGGCCTAGGTGGGTTCAGCTGTAGCTGCCTTGACAGAGGTGAGTCATCGGTGCTAATAGGTTGACAGAAAACTGAGCAGCAGCACGATGACCATGTGATATTATCATAATGTCCTGTGACATTATCACATCAATAGTCTGCAGTCGCTCTCATAGCATCATCAGCGCGATTGGAAAGGTGGTGGCCGTGCTATGATGTTACCGGCAGCAGTGCTCTCTAAGGTGTTGGTCTCTGGTACGGAACAGACATTCAGTTAACAGACCCTCATTCTGAGTCTGTCTGTCTGGCTCAGGACCAAGCGGTCCTCTAAGTAGTTTCGCCTGGCTCCTTCTGGGCCATGGGTTTATGGAACAGTAGTTGGGCTGACCCTAAAATGGCGTGAGGCGTTGTATAGTGCCTCCCGGTGAGACGGACCTCAACGCAGATCAAGCAGACCCTGCTAGGCTTACATCAAGGACCAGTGAACCAGAAGATGAGCTGTCTCCAGACATGGCTAGGTCCATGCAGCAGGGGTCCCAGGTGTGCACGTGGAGGTCTGGGCAGGGGTCCCAGGTGTGCACGTGGAGGTCTGGGCAGGGGTCCCAGGTGTGCACGTGGAGGTCTGGGCAGGGGTCCTAGGTGTGCATGTGGAGGTCTGGGCAGGGGTCCTAGGTGTGCATGTTGAGGTCTGGGCAGGGATGGCTGTGGCGGTAGTCCAAGATCAGGAGGGCAGACCGGTGCCACCAGTAGAACATCAAAACCAACAGGACGTGCCAAACCTGGTGGCTGGAGCCCAAATAGTTCAGCTGACCTGAGGACGACACACCAGTAAGCATTATGGGGAAATACGTTCATCCATGGTATTCATGAAGCCCTTTTTACCTAAACAGTTGTCAAAAAGTGCCCGTACAGTCACAAAGCCATGTGGAGATTATAATACGCTATAATAACTTGAGTACACCCCCTTCTAAACTGATTAAATTTCAAAGGTCTCCCCACCACTTATCCAAATCATTTTCAAAGAAGTTGAGAGGGAAGGATGCAAAAGAAATAATAATAATCAAGGATGAATGTAACGAGAAACAGCTCGACTCCCAGGATTACCTGGGAAATATCGTTCGGGAACCTTTGAAACGTAGAAGACAAAGGCTAATGTAGCGATCACATACATTCCCAGGACACGAGGAATAAAAGCCTGGAGAGAAAGACAAGGATACGATCACTTATAGAAAAGATGCAAATGGATGAAGATTCTTCAGTGCGCATCGTGTGTAGCCCCGGACAAGGCCCAATCAGTGTTGAGAAAACCGTCCCTAAAGGTTTCTAGGTCCTTTGAGGGCAGTGGGGTGAAACGGACCTGTACGAGTTCTGAGGAGAACCCTCCATTCAGCCAGACCCAATGTAAGGTCGGGATAACGCTGTAGCCCGCCACACCGCAGAACATGACGGAACGAAGACGCTGCCACTGCTTGCTGAGGTAGTGGGGGTGGATCTGGGCGAAGAAGACGGCCAGGATCATGGCTAGAACCGTTACCAGATATACCTGACGCCAGTACTGAGGAATGAAAAAAACAGACACATTACTGTCCAGTTGATAATACAATCATACTGACCTGTAGCCAATCGCACACGCGCACACAAACATGAACTGTGTTGCAGCTCTTAACTAGCCTCAATAGGCCTACATGTTTCTCAAAAGGCAAATGTCTTAAGGCAAAATATACACTTTGTACTTTCTGTACTTTTTCAGGGCATTTATTCAGCCACACCCTCGCTTGCCAATTTGGGTGGATTTCCAGTTTTCACAGTGAATTAATTTTCACTATGAAGAAAATGCCCACACACAAATGAGCATAATTTAGCCCTACTGGAATATACACTTCATGCATATGGCCAAATCATCTCTGTTTCACTTAAACATTTCCACAAAATTACAACCTGACTTTATTACATTTGAGTTACACTACTAAATATAAATATATTTAGTTGTTGAAACCAAGCCCTTTTCCCTCACTTGGCAGAGGGGGAAGATTGAGTAGTCACCCAAAGTGGAGGAGCCCCAGTCTTGGCAGGCAGAGGAGAACGGAGATCTGGCTCCCCTATGTGTGAATGTCATATGGTGGTTAACAGGATTGATGGACCGCTCCGTGAACGCAGCCATCTGGTTCTGACTGGAGCAGATTTCAGCCGCATTCTCAGGGCACAATAACCCAGCACTTCCATTATGCGGGGAAACCAAATAACCTGGCGACAGCGCCAAAACTATGACAGACCTTCAGGAAGAAGCCCCGGAACAGAGGCAGGGAGTGGGAGAAGGACTGGGAACCGACACGCGCAGAGGCAGGGGTTGTTTTCTTTCATCACTGTGCAGCAAATTAAATACAACTCCTCTATTATTTTACCGGTAATAATTACTTTATCATCAAGTGATAAAATTAAATTCTCTCTTTCTAAGGGTCAGAGTGATTAAATAGTGATAAAAAAGCAGGCTTCAACAGACTGAAGTCCGCTGGGACTCAGTCACTTGACGTTCATACGAAACCAGCATTATGTACTTTATATGTTGATGTACTCTGCACACCTGTCTTGTTTCAACAACCCAAGTTTGACTACAAGCTGTTTCCAGTAGAAGGCCAGTGAATCATGGGTAGAACCTAGGAAGGTGGGCAGGACCAGGCATAAGCTGGCTGAATCCTATTGGTAGATCCAGCATACAGTTTTGCATTTCTGCATTTTTTTTCATGTTCTGTGCATGTAACTAGTTTGACCTGCACTCCTCCTCAACAACGCTATTTCTATTTTCTTTCAAACATCGTCTAAAGGAAACACCTACGAAAATGCGTCAGTTCGGCTGGTAACATTTTACTTTACTATTTTTAAGAGAAATCTGTATTGAGATCAGACTCTTCAACCATGTTAAAATAAGCAGTTCCATCCTGCTGTCTCGCGGGAGGAAATAAGATATAGGTTTTTACCTTGGGTGGTCAGTCTGGCTCCTCTGTGGTTGTAATGAGACCTGAAACATTAACTCCTACGTTTACAGCAGCATTATGTTTACGTACGTTGTTGCAGTAAAATGCGTGAAAGACCCCTGGTACATAGCAGCCCAGTGTTCCAATGGAGATGCCAGCATAGTCCAATGCCATCCAGCGCCGACTGGTCTTCTCTGAGCGGTGACAGCAAAACAGGTGGAAGCCCACCGAACACAGCATACAGAGCTGGACAGAGACAACACAACTCCATAAATACACAATCTGTCTGACCATACACGGACTGGACAGAGGACACAACATGCTTCTAAGCCAAATATGTCTCCATTACGTTTTTCATGGGCCAATCTAGCTTGATTTCACTCGGCTGGAATATCTACAGGAATAGCAGAGGTAGATATTGTCCAATCTCAGGTAATCTCATGTTATGAACCGGGTTGTGCCGATTGGTTTAGCTGGTCAGGTTCAATATGAGGCTGCTGGCCCCCTCAAAGGAGAGGTGTGTTTCTTTGATTCCTTTGGTCTGCCTCCCAGAACACACAGGATGAGAACATTCTGAATGCAGCTACCCACCTGGAAGCAGAACAGCCCTATGGAGTAGATGACGTAGTCTTCCCGGGAGGCCCCGGTGCTGGGCAACACAGACACCATGTCGTAGATGCCCATGGTGAAGAACAACAAGAAGCCCAGCAGGTGGCTCCAGATATTCACCGTCTCATTGGACAGGATGAAAAGACTACAGGAAGTAAACGAAGACATTCAACGTCTCATTGGACAGGATGAAAAGACTACAGGAAGTAAACGAAGACATTCAACGTCTCATTGGACAGGATGAACCATAGACTTGGACAGACATCACACCTGTTTCTTTCTCATTCTAGCATCAGAGAATTATTTTTTACAAGTATAATTATTTTTTTATGATCACTCCCGACAATGTAAAACCATGGAAGCCCTTAATGGCGGTGTCCATGCCAAAACGCTTTATTTCTAAGCTATCTCTATGGAATAAACTGACAACAGAAGGTAAACAGGAAGTGTAAAAATAATAAATATGTAAAGTAGGAGTACTGTGGGGATAGTAATACAGTAAAGTATGAGTATTCTGGGTATATTAATACAGTAAAGTAGGAGTACAGTGGTGATAGTAATACAGTAAAGTATGAGTACTCTGGGTATAATAATACAGTAAGGTATGAGTACAGTGGGGATAGTAATACAGTAAAGTATGAGTACTCTGGGTATAATAACACAGTAAAGTAGGAGTACTCTGGGTATAGTAATACAGTAAAGTATGAGTACTTGGGGTATAGTAATTCAGTAAAGTAGGCTTTCTAGTACTGAGTAGTGCACATTAGAAAGTTATCTATTCATAATTATTGTTAATTTACACTGAGGAAGAGGGGTGCTTGAAGGCTAGAGTTCAGAGCACACTGCCTTCCATGTTTCACTCCACACACCTTTTGATGCAGAGCCTTGAGGGGAGGTAGGCTCTGTATCCATCTGTGATGTACGGGTTTTCCCTCAGAAACACAGGGATCTGTTCGTAGGTGTACAGTCGGATCCCACGGGGAACCAGCACGGGCCAGTACTGATAGCTGCCTCCTAGCTCAATGTAGTGGGCACTTTTCATCAGCTTCTCCTTCTGTGGCATGTTGGAACTACAGGAATCCTGGAAACTCACGGTGGAATCACAGTCATCTGCTTGGAAAGATGTTATGGAAGATATCTTTACAGGCAAAACAAACTCAGGCAAAGCTTTGTTTCGTAACTTAGCTCGTTATATTAACATTAATATGATAATTTTGATTTATTTTTTCTTTAATTGTCCAATTGAATATATTACATGTTCATATAAAATTGTTTAGTCTGGCATGGCTGTTAGGAATAAGAGATGTTACCATTTGTTGAAATCGACTGAAATGAGACGTTGACGAGTGATAGGCTTGCCTTGCAATTTATAGTGCTGTACTATCAATGAATGACACAATTATAATAATCAGGCTAGCAGGCTCTAAGCTGGCTATTTCCGTGAGTATTAAGCAGCCACGTCTACCAGCTCATCATGGTAGACAGAAAGAGAGCTAGCTAGCTAGTTGAAGTTATAGCTGGGCTCTGTTCTAAGGTCAGTCAGTGTAAGACTATTAACAAGCTAGCTATTAATGTTTATTTCTTTCAGTTTGCTTAGCTGAATGATTAAGTTGGTAATATAGCTAATGTTTCATTTATTGTAACGTTACATTAATTAGCAACAGTAGTTTTCTAACCAGCAACTGGCAAGAACTGAGCTTGCTAAGATAGCCCATGCTAGATAGCCAAGGCTAGTTAGGTTGTTGCTATTTAAAGCCGGCAAATTATGATAACACAGTCTTACCTTTCAGTTTGCTGTACGAGTAGTTAGGGCCATTACATTTGGTATATTTCTTATACAAATTATTATACATTTATCGTAACCTCTTTGTTACCGCTACGTACAAACAAAGACACCAGAAACACAAGCAAGTTCCATCTTCCAAATCATCTCTTGCCATGACGTCATCATTGGTGGACCTAGTAAAGTTTGCTAGTGAGTAGGTCGGAATCGGTCGGAGAAAAAATAAATTTTGTACAAATCAGTACAATTTAACCTGACGACTCAAACTGACATCACAACAAATTTCACTATGAAGCGTTATTCATTGTAACTGAAATTTTCATTAATACTTTAACTATTTTAAAAATTTTATAACTTGTAAATAGCTAATAATAATAATAGAAATAGTACTTACCATTCCTTTGGCAATGTTAATATGTTTCCCCCTCACTACATGCTTGTTAAACTTACATTATTATTTATTTTTAAATGAACATGTGTAGCCTCAAAATATGGTTACAAGATCATTTTGATGTCATGGATGTGCAGGCCTTGCATCCTTATGTGATCTAGAAATCTGACATATACCTTTTCTGGTTCCAAAGTTTGACATGTTAGTAGTAGAACATTTCCAGTATCTTGAGGACCCTTAAAAGGGTCCAGGAACTGCTGTGTAAATGTTCAAATATTTTGTGATGGGATGGGGTCAATTTACATATTTTTTTAATATTTTGTAGAAAGGCACCTAAATGGCACAATGGTGTAAGTTACTGCCTTGCCAAACTGCCAGGGGTTAAATTCGGCAGGAGCCAGCAGGAGCTGACCTCCAGCACATATGGTTGAAATGAGACCTGGCAGAGCTGAGCTCCCGTAATTCCAATGGCCAGCAGTTTAACACTTTAGATACAACAGGAATGTAGAAAGTAGGGCTCCCCCACTTTCCAAATCCCAATTTAATCCCTGTGAACAGCTGCATTATAACCTTCACTCGGCACAGTCAGAGAAGGACTGGCAGAGTCCGGTTCCTCTCCAGGTTTCTTCCTTAGTTCCAAAAAATCTGTCAAGATCTGCTTTGAGGAAACACATTTCAATCTTTGACTCTCCCGCATCTAGCAAGGCTCCTTGAGGAGCTCCAGTACATTCTTTGACATAAACCTCTGAGAGCTCCTGTCTTGTGGGCGTAATGGAATTATCAAATCATCTCATTCTATTACCCACAGTTCCCTTTATGTTTTTGCGAGTTGAACCTTTTTTTACTATGTGCGGAGGAATCTTGTGAATTTACGTGTGTAAGCCATTCCTAATCCATCTTGCCTGAATGCAGTCTTTTGCAATCTTTTTGCTGAGGTAGAGTGCTGGAAGCAAGCAAGTTTATTTATATAGCACAATTCATATATAGAAGAAATTCAATGTGCTTTACAAAGAAAAAGAAAATATATAAAAATACAATTGCATAAAAACAAATACTCAAATGAAAGCATCAAAACAACATCATAATAATAAAACATAAAATAAGAAAATAGAAATAGAATATAAACGGGATAAAAACATAGGAAGCTATAAAAGCTGTAAGGCTAAACAGTGCGGTTAAGTTTAAGTGCTCAGTTGTAGGAGCATGAAAAGAGAAGTGTTTTTAACCTGTATTTAAAAACTGATACGTTTGGGGCACGTATAAGATATTCTGGTAGTTTATTCCAGTTGTGTGCAGCATAACTGCTAAATGCAGCTTAACCATGCTTAGTTTGGACTCTGGGCTCTATTAGCTGACCTGTGTTCATGGATCTAAGAGCCCTGCTCGGTTTATATTCTTCAAACATATCAGAAATATATTCTGGGCCTAAACCATTCAGTGATTTATAAACTAAAAGCACCATTTTAAAATCTATTCTGTAACTGACTGGAAGCCAGTGCAAAGATTTAATTAAGAACCAGAGTAATGTGCTCTGTTCTCTTGGTCCTGGTTAACATTCTAGCAGCAGCATTCTGAATGAGCTGCAGCTGTTTTACAGTCTTTTTGGGGAGTCCAGTTAAGAGGCCATTACAGTAGTCAACCCTACTAGAGATAAAAGCATGGATGAGCTTCTCTTGGTCTTTTTGAGACACCAAGCCCTTGATTCTGGCTATATTTTTAAGGTGATAGAACGCTGTTTTGATTACCGCTTTGATATGACTGTTAAATGTGAGGGCTGAGTCTATCAGAACACCAAGATTACGCACTTGGTCCCTGGTTTTTAGGGCCCGAGAATCCAGCTCTTTACTAATACTAGTTCTTTTATTTTTGTTGCCAAACACAATAATCTTTGTTTTATCTTGGTTTAATTGTAGACAATTTTGGTTCATCCAGGTATTTATGTGCTCTATACAGTGACACAGACAGTCTATTGAGCTGTTGTCATACGGTTCGAGAGCCATATATATTTGAGTATCATCGGCATAGCTGTGGTAGTTAATGTTGTTGTTCTGTAGAATTTGGCCCAGAGGTAGTATATCGAGATTGAACAGAAGCGGTCCGAGAACTGATCCCTGGGGAACTCCGCATGTCATAGCCACCCTATCAGATTCATGATTACCAGTGGTGGAGGACAGAAGTCACAAATATCTAACCATTTGGTCTACAAATCAGTTGTATACATCCTTTTAAACAGCAGAAAATGACATTTACCACTCTGACTTTCACAGCCGAAGCTATAGACAAATTCATCCTGAGTCTTCAGTGGTGGTTGTCTTGTGTCATAAATGTTCGCCATGACCAAGCTAATCTAGTTACAAACTGTAACACTGTTTGAATAAAGAGAGTATCTGGAACACATGGATGAGTTTGCTATTTGACGCTCAAAAGTGGTTTGATCAACCGATCAAACTAAGCATCAAAAAGTAAAAAGGGAAAATCACTGTCATCAATTGCACTTAACAAAAAAATTCCTTTGAGTAACTTTGAGTAAAATAACAAAATGATGTTCTTTATGCAGTAGAGTCAAGCTAATCTATAAATGTAAAGGTAAGCATAGTATGCTGTTGGAAATAGAACATTTGGGTAAAAAATATTTTTTTTAAAACAAAATATAATATTCTTTTATTTATCAAATTGACCGAATAACATAGTGTCATTCTGAACAATGTAATTCTTGTGACATGGCACGTGATACCTACGCAGTAAGAATGAAGAAATATATAAAGCAAAAATAAAATATACATAACAACAGAGACTAGCAACAATTCCAGAGAATGTAGAAATGAGAATATGGACTGTATGAAAAGAAATCTGAAATATTAGAAATATAATTGTTGTAGTGCCTATAAATGGACACATAAAATGCTAATGTACACTGAATGTACATAGAAAGTGCATATGAAGTGTTCATGTGATCAATAGACCAATGTTGCTTGTTGAGGTGCCTTATGGCCTGAGGGAAAGAACAGTTTGTGAGTCTGGAAGTGCGTGTCCCGATGCTCTGGTAACGTCTACCAGACGGCAGCAGTGTGAACAGACCATAGCCTGGGTGGCTGTAGTCTTTCATGATGTTCTGTGCTTTCCTCAGGCATCAGCAGACAATAACACTCTCTGGAGGGCCTTGCAGTTAGTAGCGGAGCAGCTGCCGTACCAGGCAGCAATACAGCTTGAGAGGATGCTTTCAACTGTGCACCTGTAGAGGTTGGTGAGAGTTTTTGCAGACATGCCAAACGTCCTGAGTCTCCTCAGGAAGTATAATCGCTTTTGGGCCGTTTTTACTGCAGAGTCTGCTTGCCTGGACCAGGTGAGGTCATCTTTGATGAACACATGAGGCACTTAATGTCGGAGATTCTCCACTTCAGCTCCATCGATGTGTATGGGGGCGTGATACCCCCTCTGCTGCTTCCTGAAGTCCAAGATCATCTCCTTAGTCTTGCAGATGTTGAGAGAGAGTTTGTTGTCCTGGCACCATGTTTCCAAGTCATTTACCTCCTCTCTGTATTCGGTCTCATCGTTGTTAGAAATGAGTCCCAGGATGGTGCTGTCCTCCGCAATCTTATGTATGATATTGGAGCTGTGTGTGGCCCCACAGTCATACGTGAACAGGGAGTACAGGAGGGGACTGAGTACGCAGCCCTGAGGGGGTCAGTGCAGAGGAGGTGAGGTTGCCCATTCTCACCACTTGGGGTCTGCTAGTCAGGAAGTCCAGGATCCAATTGCAAAGAGAGGAGTTAAATCCCAGGGTCCTGAGCTTAGAAACAAGCTTAGAGGGCACAATAGTGTTGAATGCTGAGCGGTAGTCTACGAACAGCATCCTCATGTATGTGTTACTCCTTTCCAGGTGGGAGAGGGCGGTGTGTGTCGTCAGGGTGATGGCATCGTCTGTAGATCTATTGGGACGGTATGCAAATTGGAAGGGAGGAGCAGATGAGTGTTCTGACCAGATGCTCGAAGCACTTCATGATGGTGGAGGTCAGTGCTACAGGGCGGTAGTCATTCAGGCAGGTGATGGAAGGTTTCTTCGGTACAGAAACGATTGTGGTCTGTTTGAAGCAGGAGGAGACTGCTGACTGATTCAGGGAGAGGTTGAATATGGAGGTGAAAACCTCCACTAGCTGGTCGGCGCACCCCCTGAGGAAACGGCCTGGAATGCCATCTGACCCTGGTGACTTCCGAGGGTTAACTCTTTTAAAAGCTCTCCTCATGTCAGCCGTGGTCAGGGACAGAGTGCAGTCGTCCAGGTCCTCAGCAGGCCTTTCAGAAGGAATGGTGTTGGTCACCTCAAACCGTACATAGAAGGAGTTGAGCTCGTCGGGGAGGGAGGCGGCAGGCTGGGCGTCATTACTGTTTTTCCCTTTATAATCTGTGATGTGTTGCAGTCCACACCACATGAGTCTTGGGTCAGAGCTGTGGTAGTTAGACCAATTTATCCCTGTAGTCTTTTTCCATCTCTAATAGGTCATATCTGGACTTCCTCAGAGCCTCTAGGTTCACAGAACTATCGGCAGAGAACTGTGCTCTGAGCATAGCACGGACTTTACCATTAACACAGGGCTTTTGGTTGTGGAAAGTCCGAACATTTACCCTCGGGACGACATCATCGATGCATTTGGAGATATTAGCAGAGACAGTGTCTGTGTATTCATCAATGTCCCCATGGGCTGCAGCACAGAACATCTGTTGTTTCAAAGCAGTCCTGGAGTGGGGTAATGGATTCCTCACTCCAGAGTTGAACTGCCCGAAAAAAAACTATTCTTCCTGTTTTAGTCGTTGTCTGTAGATCGGAAGAACAATGAAGGTGTGATCCACCTTACCAAAGGCTGGGCGGGGGAGGGTTTGTAGCTGTTCTGTATTAGTGAATAACAATGGTCAAGAGTCTGATCACCACCGGTAGGAAAGTTAATGTGCTGGTGGTCTGTCAGTGAACCTTTCCTCATATTAGCCCTATTGAAGTTGCCAGCAACACTGGCGTTGCGTGTTGACGCCAGGCCCGTCAACGCCCCCTGCCCTGCGCAACCGATAGTAACGCCACTAGGCAACAACAATAAGAGCTGCCTCAGGGTGAGCGTCAGGCCCGGCACCACAGGGGTGCAAAAGGGGGCATTCCCCCATCCAGATCTGTGAATCTGTGCCCCCCCAGTTTTGTTTCCCCATGAACACTGCAAATGCTATTTGAATTAAATGGTATATGAATGCCCCCTCATTTATAAGAAATGCCCCCTCAGTCACTTCATCCTGCAGCCGGGCCTGGTGTGCTTCCTCTAGTCCATTTATTACTCCGTATAGGTCCTCTAGTCCATTTATGACTCCATATAGGTCCTCTAGTCCATTTGTTACTCCATATAGGTCCTCTAGTCCATTTATCACTCCATATAGGTCCTCTAGTCCATTTATTACTCCATATAGGTCCTCTAGTCCATTTATTACTCCATATAGGTCCTCTAGTCCATTAATTACTCCATATAGGTCCTCTAGTCCATTTATTACTCCATATAGGTCCTCTAGTCCATTAATTACTTCGTATAGATCCTCCAGCCTGAGGGGGTATGTAGACTACTGTGATTATAACGGAGCTGAATTCCCACGGAAGGTAGAAGGGCCATACTTTTATAGTTAGGAGCTCCAGGTCTGGTGAGCAGAGTCTTGTAAGAACTGCAACATCCGAACCCCAGCGAGAGTTAACCATAATGCAGACCCCTCCGCCTCCACGTTTACCTGACTCCAACGTTCTGTCCTGCTGGTAGATGGAAAAACCAGGGGGTAATGGACACCAGGCACCGCAGGGTTTAACCAAGTCTCAGAAAACGCCAGCATGCAGCAGTTCGCAATGTCCCGCTGCATGTTAATCCGTGCATGTAGTTCGTCCATTTTATTGTTCAAGGATTGAACATTAGCGTGTAAAATACTTGTCCGAGATCTACATACTGGCACATTTGCCTTTCTTCTTTCTACTCCATTGGTGTGTCAGTAAACAAATTCGCGGCAGGTCAAAGGAGTCACAGCCACTGCACTTGTAAGTAGATAAAAAGTCTGTATCCAGTAATAAACAAACTTCCAAAAGTGCTTGACAATCATAGTGTATGAGCCACAGCATGTGCAAAAATAAAAACAATACAAATAATACAAAAGCAATAATTAATGCATAACATACTTCAGTAAAGTTTTATTTTATGTACGCACTAAAAGTTCATTTATTGTAATCTCAAATATTTTTCATTGTAACTCCATATCAAATAGCCAAATGATCTATGAAAAAAGTCTTAATACAATTGTGTTTGTTAATTTTGCACCAACTGGAAATGTAATATCAAATGAATGACTTAGACCTCAGAGAGTTTGCAAATGTATGAGTTCACAGAGGGCATGGTCTTTCTAGGTAGTATTTTGGGTATCCAAACTGTTGTCGACACTCATTCCCATCAAGAAGTTGTAATTCTCTCCAGACATTTCAGGTGTGAGTTGCTCCTGCCTTGCTGCTGGTTCTGGAGGAACCCTCAGGCTCCAGATCACACATTACAGCCCTCCTCCTTCCCTCGTTACATTCGTTCTTTTACACCCAGTCAGTTCACTACATTTCTCTCTCGTGGGAGTGTGGCTACGTTTTGTTCATTAGCACTACTAATGTACCTCTCACTTCAACTAACTGTCAACAGCCAAGATGATAAGCCTGCAAGGTCAGCTGGTCTGGAGAGAACTCTAGGCTTTCTCCCTTCTCCTCATCCCAAACTCATCCGTACAGTGCCTTCTGTGTGTTGCCCTCATCCATTCCAAGCCATCTGCTTGGCACCCCCATCCATATCAAGCCCTATGGGTGTGGCGCCCTCATCCATTCCATACCCTCTGTGTGGCGCCCTCATCAATACCAAGCCCTATGGGTGTGGCGCCCTCATCCATATCAAGCCCTATGGGTGTGGTGCCCTCATCCATTCCATGCCCTCTGTGTGGCACCCTCATCCATTTCATGCCCTCTGTGTGGCACCTTCATCCATATCAAGCCCTATGGGTGTGGCGCCCTCATCCATATCAAGCCCTATGGGTGTGGCACCCTCATCCATTCCATGCCCTCTGTGTGGCACCCTCATCCATTTCATGCCCTCTGTGTGGCACCTTCATCCATATCAAGCCCTATGGGTGTGGCGCCCTCATCCATATCAAGCCCTATGGGTGTGGCGCCCTCATCCATACATAGCCCCATGACAACTGTGTATGTCTGGTTGCAAGAGACAAAACCAAACACAGCCTGAATCGAAAACGAGCATGGTGCTTTTATGCACTTAAGTACTGAAAGCCATTCTAGAAAAGAGCTAAAATTATGTAAATATCCTAGTCCTGCAATGACTAGAGACATTAAAACAGTTGTACCAACTTCCACTTTAGCGTCCTTTGAGCACTCCAAACTCCATTAATTTAAGGGTGAATTTTGAGTCTTATACTTTACTCAGTATGGCCAAAGGAACATTAACATCCTGACATTGAATGTAGTTTCATGTATAATGTCATAACTACAGGAAATTATTTGTCCATGTCAAAGGCTATTCACTGGGCCTAGGTATGGGATCTACTACCTACAGCACAGACATTTTTTTCTATTGATTTGTTCTAAATATTGTTTTCCCTTAATTACCTGGTTAAATTAAGATGAATCTAAAAACAAAACAAATATAAATTTTCACTTGCACATCGTGCTGTTTCTGGGTCTTCATTTTATTTTCTGTCAACCCAGTTCCAGCACTCCAAGTCAAACTCCTATTTTCCATGCTTCCACCCATAGAAATAAAATATATAGAATGAGCCTCCCCATTAATGCCCATGACTGCACAACGGATGGCCTAGCAGCCGTTTCCAGTGCTGATTCTATTTCTACACTGGCGCAGCGTGTCCTTTCCCTCCCTGTTACATGATGGATCCCAATGAACCCATACGGCAGGCAGGACAAGAAGCTGAGTCCTCCGCGGCCGTTATAGGAGTGACAGGTCCCCTGTGTGGTGCCCGCCAAATGCTTGCCGACCTGACGCTGCTGATGCCGAGCAGACTCCGCCCCCTTCTAACCAGACTGCCAGACCTACACAACGGCATGTCGGAGCCCACCGGTCTCATCTGCTTTATTTATGGTGTGACTACGCCAGGAGACATCTGCTCCAGTCGCCGCTGCATCCTCCAGTCCACACAGAAGGAGAACATCAACCTCTCCCAGACGATCCGTTCGGAGGACTCCGGTCGGTCAACGGCGCGGCGCGGAGAGGAGACATGTCTTCAGGGCCCAATCGCATCCTTAGCGTGCTTGTTTCGACCGGGGGCCGCAGGGCTGCTCCATCGGGCTCTGGTCAAAGGAAGTGTGCTGGGAGCAGGTTGGCGTTTAGGACGCACACGGGGGCTGTACAGCTCACCCTGCCACCCTCTGTCCTCCTGCATGTTGCTCTTGTAGTGGATGAATGTCCCCTCGCATTGCGGTTAACCCAGCTCTGATTCACGCGATGAGAAGACAGAGGGAGGCTTCACAGCGTGTTGCGTCTCCGGCCTTTCCGGTGCCGGCCCGATGTTTGGATGTTTAGTGGATCTGAGGGCTGTTGTTTGTTTGGTGTCTGCAGTCTGGTAACTGCTGCGTGTGGCTATTTTGGGGGCGATGACACTGAGGATGCAGCTCTGTCTCTGATGTCTGATGTGGCCTGGCTGGTCTGTGCTCTCTCTCTCTCTCTCTCTCGAACTCTCCCTGTCTCAGTCTCTCTCTCTATCTCCCTCCCTCCCTTCCTCCCTGTCTCAGTCTCTGTCTCTACCTTCTTCCCTCTCTCCCTCCCTCTCTCGCTCTCTCTCTCTCCCTCTCTGTCTTTCTCTAACTCTCGCCCTCCCACTCTGTTCTCTCAATTTCCATTTTTCTCTCTTTCTCTCTCTCTCTCTTTCTCTCATATCAAACATTATTTGTACATTACATGTGTTACAGAGGAAGGGAATGTATTTAAAGTGCTTTAAATATAAAAGTGATAAATATAAAAGTGATAAGTATTGCAAAACAGAATAAGAAAAAGTAAAACAATACATCTCCCCCAAACAGTGGATCTGAGAGACCATTACAAGAAAGTGAAGTAAAATAAATAAGACATCTAAAATGTAATAAAATAACTGTGACTAAAAGGAGCCTAAGTACACACACAGTATAAGGTTGCTGTAAAGGTCAGAACCATATTAACTGATTGCAACGTTACCAAACGTTTTAGTTCTGACCTTTGGAACAACTAAAGGCCACCACCAGACAATCAATAGCACCGACTGGGCACAAATTGTCTCTTAAAAGCAGAGAAGACAGTTACTCAGGTGCATGTTCAGATAGTGCTTTAAAAAAATGATTCCCTCTTTTTCTCTTCATCTCCCTATCTTTCTCTCTCCGATGTGTTTTTCTCCTTCGCAGCAGTTGGTCTTGCTCTCTCGCACTATCCTTCGTTCTGGCTTTGACACAAAATGGCAGGGACAGGTCTTTTCTCTCCTCACGGAGTGGGGGATGAAGTGAGAAGGCCACAGAGATAAAGAGAGATTAAGGGAGAATAGTGAAATCTTCCTTTGTTCATGCTTCCCTGAAAAACTCTGTAAACCAGCATTCACATGATGTTGCCTTGTGGCATTTCAGATTTTGATTTTAAATCAAAATGCATACAAAATGTTTTCACAGAATTGTAATCACATTACCCAAATCTGTTTCCCTGCATTTCACTGTATTGCAAAACAAAAAGTGTTCATTTGGGTCATGAAGATCTTTTAGAGCATGGACTGACTTTGCTTCATCTCCTAGCTGCACTTATTATTTTATTGCATCTGATAACAATATTGAAAGGAATTAAATGTTAATCGTGGAGTTTCCTCCTTTTACTTTCTATGTCTCCCAAAAAAAGAGAGAAGTACATCGTCTCTCAGTCTTATAATTCCCCCGAGATCCGAAAGAAAAGCGAAAACAATTTTCAAAATAAGCCAGAGATTAGAGGAGGGGGTGTTCGGATTGGGCCACAGCATTTAGCCACTGGAACAAGATGAATACACTCAATCAGAGGATGGACTGGTGTGTGTCACTTTTACTTCCCGGTGCTAACCTTATGCAAGCCAATGTGTGTGCTCGTCTGTGTGTCCTCAAATCCAAGCTGTCATTCACAGGTTTCAGACAACAGAATATGTAGCCTATTCAAGCTGGACATTTTTTTAACAATTCCTAAAATAAGCACTTTATTATAAAAGTGATTGTAGATTATATGTACACATTGATCTTTGAGAATTGATCCTCTTTTTTTCTGGTTACATGAAAAGTAGATTGTTTTTTTTCAGGGTCTTCTAAAGGAGCTTTGGAATTAAAACATTTTTATACAAGTTTACATAGTAGATTATACCTCAAAATAATATTTTGGGATTGTTTCATACACTGTACTTGCATTGTAGCTATACAAAACTGCAAAAGAACAATAAGAAGCTCATGTTAGAGCCAACTAATATCATGACCCTTACAGTAAGTATATTTTCAGGGTAGTCAGAATCATATTTTGAAAAAGCTTTTAAAATATAAGCTTTATATATTTTCTCTCAAAATCGCTATTTATTTGGAAAATACTAAAATACTAAATTGTGATTTGACACTGTAACTATGTGATATACATACATCTTAAAATAACGTATCATTAACTTGCCATACCATTACCATACCATAACATTACCATACCATTACCATACCATAACATTACCATACCTTACCAATACCATAACATAACATTAGCATACCATACCAATACCATAACATACCATTACCATACCAATACCATACCACACCCCTACAGGATAGAATCCGAGTAGAATCCATGTAAACTGGCTTCCTTCAATTGCATAAACCATTAAATTGTTTATCTTTTTTATTTCCTTCCACTACTGATAATAATAATGATTTTTAAATGTTTCCCAATTTTAAATTTAAAATATAGATACAAAATATTCATGTTAGAATTGTGCTTTGGCACAGAAGGTGTCTTGTGTATTCAAGGATTGAAAGATATTCTCTAGTTTGTTAATGTTTTATTTATTGTGTTTTTATTTTTCTTTCTTGAAACTGACTGAGAATCTAATGCACTTTACAGCAAAAACCTAGGAGCATTTAATGTTAACTGCCTTGCTCAGGGATAAAACAACTGTTTGTTAGCTTTCCTGCAGAAATGTGATCTAGCAAACTTCTAGTTACCGGAAACAGGCTCTAGTCACTAGACTACCTGCCTTCCCAACTTGCCCTGAAAATAAATCAATTAACCCCTCTTCCGTTAAATACAATTCACATAACAATACACACTTTTGGTGTCTGCAGGATTATTTTCATGCTTGCTCTTATTCCCATGTTCTAGAGTATCGGGGGGAGTGGTGGAGTTCCACAGGCGTCCTGTAGGTGTCACTCTTAATCCACAACAAATGCCATTAAAACCACCATGACAGACTAACGTTCAACAGTGACCAGTGAGTGGTGCTGTGACAATCCTTTACAAAGAAGAGATCTGTAAACCAGCAGTATACATCACAGTAACAGGACTTACCAGAGGGCTATACAAGTGTGTAATATAATATATTTACATATATATATATATATATATATATATATATATATATATATATATTATAATACATAAATATATATAGTACCCAATGAAAGGCAGTGATTCTTTACGCCCTTAGCACTTTTAGAAATCCAGGAATGAAGAATGCACTGATTTCTTTCTATTTATGAATCTATTATTTAACCAGGGTGGTCAGGTTGAGATTGACATCTCCTTTTCAAGTGATCTCTGATAGTGATGTATCTCCTATGATTTATTTAATAGTGAGTCCATAACAAAGCCATTATACATGGTGTAGCGATGAGGAGATTGACAGGACAGGGACTCCTGCGCACGGCAACGACTATGAAAAATAGATGGATGGATTTCATCTTGTGAATGCACCAATATTTAAACAGAGCAGATTGGGATTTTACTGTCGGTTTAGATGTGAAATTATATATTGATATGTTCTAGTTTAAAACCTACTTCCAAGTCACAGGTGAAAAAGAAAAAAACTTAGACTAATGGAATGCTGTGGGGGGATTATTCTCCTCTCAGGGAGAACATAATGCAATCTAGACGAAGATGGTGGTTACTGCTCCTGCCTGATCCTATCAACATAATGGCCTACCATCATATCCTCTGTCCATGGAAAAGAGAACTGGTCTGGGTTGTCCTTAAGGACCAACACAGGGAGCCAACCCCCCCCGACCACTGTATCGCCAAACGGAGGACATGAGACTGAGAGGAAGGAGGGAGGCGCTGAAGTGGGGAGACTCAAGGTCAGCGCGGGAGCCATGAATTGAGGTTGAAGAGCTCAGATGAGATTTTCATTCTCTCTTTCCCTCCCTCTGCCCCGTGCCGCCCCGCGCCGCCCCGCGCCGGGCCGACAGCATCCCTATCACTGCCGCCCCACGGGCCTGTCAATCCCACCACCACCTTCACCCCATCGCGCAACGAGTGACGAGCGATGGAGGTAAAGAAAAAAAGGAAAAACGAGAAACCTGTTTATTTCTGAGCAGCGCTGTTAATCTATGTGGACTGGGATGTAATAGGACATTTGCATGTGGAGCTGAGCGAGGTGTCAGTGATAACTACAGGGTGGTGACATCCTCTCCTAAATACGCTGAGCTTTCTCTAACCCCCTCATCAAACACTGTGATCTTTATGGGCTGTATCATATTGTGCAGTAATGTGCTTTATTGTCCACAGAATAAGCTTTTCTTTAAGGTAATTGGAAAGCGGGGGGAAATGGTCTCCTGCTATCGGCTCGATTTTTAAATACATTATTTCTGAAATGTGCCCTGGTATAATGACCCTGTCGGTGTAAAACGTGAGATTTATCTTGGCAGAGGAAATTGATCCATTTCACCTTTGTCTAATGGAAATGTTTTATCCTACCGGGTTATCTGTGGGTATGTAAATGAACCTGGAGCTTGGGTGTGTGTGTGGTCATTGGTGTGTATGTGTGTGTGTATGTGTGTGTGTGTGCAGGTGTGTAGTTATCTGTGTGTGTGTGTGTGTGTGTGTAAATGAGTGTGGCCCTGAGAGCTGTGCTATAAAGGAGTGGAGAGAAGCCGTTAATCTCAGCCTCTTGACACGTCAGTCTGGACATAATGCGGAAAAGACTCATCTCTGAGGAGTGTGTGTGAGTGTGTGTGTGTGTGTGAGTGTGTGTGTGTGTGAGAGTGTATCTCTTTTGCCAGCTCTCTTCCCCTCCAGGAGACTGCATGATGGCAGTGGTAAGTGGCGATGCTCCATTTGCTCCAAACAGGATCCATTTTTAATGTTCTGGCTGATCAGAGACCCTTTTAATTAGACTCTGGTCCCCATACAGCAGTGGTCATGATGCATGTGGGAGACAGTGGTTGATATTTCCACGAGTCGTCTCTCTTGGAGGCGGAGTGTGGCTCCGGTCAGAGAGACAGGTGACATGGTGGAGTGGGTGGGCAGATCTCCGAGATAAGACCTCATCACCAATTACTCAGACTACCATACGCATAGAGGAAGGGATTAAAAGAGGAGGAGAATAGGAGGTGAAGAAAAGGAGGGGAGCAGAGGAGAAGAGGAGGAGGCAAAGAGGGGGGGAGGAGAGGAGAAGAGGAGAAGTGACGAGATGTCCCCGCCCTCATCTCTAAGGAGGGCAAGATGGAAGATACTGGACTAAACTAGTTGAAAATGCACTTAAAACATCTCACATAAATCCCTGTTGGTGACCACCCAGTTGGCCCAGCCCGAGTAAGAGCTGACACATTTACTCTTTCGTTCCAAACCACTGGAAGTTGAGCGGAATGGAAATAATGCAAGAATTATGAATAAAGAAGGCCTTCCTGAATAATCATCCACGTTTGGCAGGGAGTTTGAATAACTTCATTAACATTCTTTTTATTATTTTGACAACTTCTCGAGGCTGGAGAGGAATCTGAAGTGTACACAACTTCGTACTGGTGACGAACAACATCAGAATTGTTGCATATTCATACCATTTCATGACATGTAAACTGTGAGGTGAACTATTAGCAGGCTACTGTAAGTCTCATGTTGCATTAGACCCAACGACATTCCACCGCTGTCCTTCCGGATCATTCCATCATCTCACAGACTACCGTTCCCTCTGGCCTGGTAACTGCCCTTTGTGAACTGACAGCTCCTAAAGCCTGGTATACAGAACGGCTACTCAATCACCTGGCCTGTTGTATTCATTCCTCAGTTAATTTGGTCACAGCAATGCATCGGGACTAGCAGGGCCGGCTCCAAGCATATGCAACATAAGTTGTCGCTTAGGGCTCCCAACCGCTAGGGGGCTCCTGACTGCTATGGGACCCTAAATTACATTTTGCTTAGGGCCCCCAAAGGCTAGAGCCGGCACTGGGGACTAGCTTCTTTGCAGGCAGTCGTGGGCCAAGGTCAGCCATACAGCTCACACAGTCATAGTGTTCACTACCTCTCTGTCTGTTTAATATCTAACCTCGGAAAATGGGAGGATGTCCTCGACTAATATATCGAAGGCCTCGTTCCATGGATGCTTTGAACAACAAGGGCCATATTCGATGGCTAGAACACATTTTAAAAAATTTTGCTGGATTGCCCTCCTCCACAATTGCCCTCCGCTGGCTGACCACCAGCTGATCACTGCTTAATGCTAACCCGTTAGCTAGCATGTCTGTTCGCTGTCAGCTAGCAGAAGTACTGCAATAGTTGGAAATTGCCACCATAGGGTCCCTCAATGCTATTTTTTGCACTACAAAAGAAACTTCTATGAGAACAGAGTTAGCCAGTTAGTGTCAACTGACTTTGCCTTGGATAAAAAAAAAGCTTGATTAAACTGAAATGTGTTAAATCATATGAAAGCTGTCATTAATATCTTGCAAGGCA
>JACXGI010002719.1:51368-70451 GCA_016801175.1 Esox masquinongy | reverse complement strand
ACATCTAATTTCCATACGTTATGTTATTGGAGCCTGGGGGGGTCAGAGCATCTCTATATCACTCCATTTCCAGACCACCATTCCCCAGCAGCAGCAGATATGTTCTCCAATACTAATTTATGCCACTTTGATACTGACATAGATTACATTTCCACGGATTGGGAAAATGACAGAGTAGGGATATGGGATTCTTTGGTTTCATAATCCAGGTACATTTTAATACTACCAATTGGAATCTTTTTATTTAATGTTGAATGTTACATTATTTTCCTGCCAATTTAATTAAATTGCCACTATCCATGTAAAACAATCTGTCTACTTTATTAATATGTAATATAAAATAAATGCTGCGTCATTGAAATATAATTACAACCTCAAAGAACAAGATTCTATACTTGGATAATTGATGAAGAATTCACATGCATGTAAAACGTAGCATTGTGGAGTACAGTATCTACAAAGTATGAACTTTGAGTTGTGATTGGTTTTAAATGTTAAATTTGGAATTAAAACTTTAACGCCTGACAGAGATAATGAAACTTAACCACTTTGGCAGCCAACTCATCTTTTTATAAGTATGAAATTGATACAGTTTTTTGCTTGCCTTTCAAGTTAGTCAGCGCTTGACAATGCTGCTTAATACTGACTAATCAATCACACTCATTTTATACATGTTTATTATGGCCAGATTGTTCATGATGAGTGTCTCCACAATATGATAGCATTTATAGTAGATTAATGTACATATTTTGTCGTGATTCGGCACCAAGGCATCTGTGGGCAAATAGCATTTATCCCAATGTATAATCTGAAGGTGTGTTTTTTATTTTGAATAACAAGTCTATTTCAAATGCTCAATAGCAGAGGGAGGATTCTATAATGCAAAGACTAAAAAACTCTTGGAAAGGGAAAGCAGAAGCCAGCCAGTGACTGCTGTAATTGGGTCAGTGACAGAGTGTCCCTGTGGAGAGAGAGGAGCCAGCCAGAAACAGCAAAGGTCATTCACCTTCACACACCTGGGACAGACTACACTTAAAGGTACATTCAAACTCATTGTGCATCTTGTTTCCAACATGTAAGAATGTGAGAACAGCTTCCCAATGCGAACAACACGTGTACAACAATAATCAACAATTAAGTCAGGAAAGAAATACAATGTTTGCAACCAGTATCAATAGCAGTGGTAGCATTATCATTACATATATATACACAGTGTGTTAAAACAATTGCCTAACACACACAAACCTTTCATGAAACACTAAATTAACAAGCCACAGTTGAATTACAGCGCAATGACTTGATTGGCATAAACCTTAAGAAAACTGTGGAAGATGCATAATTGTTTCTTACAGCGCCATTTCCAAAAAAGCTGGAACGCTGCATAAAATGCAAATAAAAACAGAATGCAATTATGTGCAAATAATTTATACCTATATTTAATTGAAAATAGTGACAGTATATCAAATGTTGAAACTGAGAAATGTTAATGTTTTTGGAAAAATACATGCCGATTTTGAATTTGATGCCAGCAACACGTTTCAAAAAAGTTGGGACAGGAGTATGTTTACCACTGTGTTGCATCACCTCTTTTTTAACAACACTCTGTAAGGGTTTGGGAACTGAGGAGACCAATTGTTGTAGTTTTGAAAGTGAAATGTTTTCGCATTCTTGCTTGGTATAGGAATTCAACTGTTCAACAGTTCGGGGTCTCCTTTGTCGTATTTTTTGTTTCATCATGTGCCAAATGTTTTCAATGGGTGACAGGTCTGGACTGCAGGCAGGCGAGTTTAACATCTGGAATCTTTTACTACCGAGCCATGCTGTTGTAATATGTACAGAATGTGGTTTGGCATTGTCTTCCCTGAAAAAGACGTTGTCTAGATGGCAGCAGATGTTGCTCCAAAGCCTGTATATTGTTCAGCATTAATGGTGCCAAGTCACCCATGCCATGTGCACTAATGCACCCCCATACCATCAGGGATGCTGGCTTTTTGCAGCGACATACTGTGTTTGTTCACAGACAATGGTTTATAGAAGTGTTTCTGAGCCCTTGCAGTGATGTCCTCTACATTATCGTGTCTGTTTTTAATGCCGTGCCGCCTGAGGGCCCGAAGATCATTGTAGCGTTTTGAGTTTTGCTGGACCCTAGCGCGGACACGAAGAGTAAAGAAAAAGCTTTTAATAATGGAACTAAAACAAGAAAACTACAAGAAACGGTCAGGCAGGAAAAAACACAGACTGGTGGCAGGGACGGACATGAACCAAGCTTCAAACACAATGACTGACAAAGGGCAAACAGAAGAGAGCAAACTATATAGGGAGCTAACGAGAACTAAACAACAAACAGGTGAAATCAATAAGGACAGACACAGGTTGCGGGTAAGGACACAAACAAACCAAACATAACAGGGCTACATTCAAAACCAAAGCCAAAACAGAACAGAACAGAACGTCACAATCATGGCCATCCAATATTGATTTTTGGCCTTGTCCCTTGGGTACAGAGATTTCTCCAGATTCTCTGAATCTTTTAATGATATTAAGTACCATAGATGATGAGACCCTGAAACTCTTTGCCATTTTACATTGAGAAACGTTATTCTTAAATTGTTGCACTATTTGCCTGTGTAGTCTTTCACAGAGTGTTGAACCCTCCCCCATCTTTACTTCTGAAGGACTCATCCTCTCTTTTTATACCCAATCATGTTACTGACCTGTTGCCTAATTAGTTGTGAGATGTTCCACCAGGACTTCTTTTTAGCATTACACAACTTTTCCAGTCTTTTGTCGCCCTTGTCCCAGCTTTTTTGAAACATGTTGCTGACATCAAATTCAAAGGGGGCATATATTTTTCAAGAAACAATAATATTTCTCAGTTTCAACATTTGATATGTTGTCTTTGTACTATTTTCTACAGAATATACATGCAGGGTTTAAATGATTTGCACATCATTGCATTCCTTTTTTCTTTACATTTTACACTGTGTCCCAACTTTCTTAAACATGGTTGTATTAGAAATGTTATGTGAAAATGCACTTTAAGGCTTATAGATGATTAAAGAGGTACAGTAGATACAATTGCTGTTGCCCTTGTAGTAACAGTAGGTGAAACCTATTAATATACTGTATAAATAATTTTTGGTTAACAGTTGTGTGATATCAATTGCTAACTTTAATTATTCATCTTGCAAAGGATGCTGGGGTCTGTTATCTAACACGCCAGCTAACACCATAGCTAGCTACCTATCTATCATGTTTTTTTACTTGCTTTTCAGTACAATTGGATGATATGCCACACAGAAAATACATAATATGAATTTAGTTAGTTAATGTTGCAAGCATGCATGCAGTGTAACATATTTTCAATTAGCAAGCTAAGCTAATGTGACCTTGTCAGAAATTATTTTCTTTAGTGGTTGAAAGATTGCTGCTCACCCTAAGGACCAGAAAAATACTTACCTATTTTTCCTATCCCGTAATGCTAATCCTAACCCTAACCTTAACCCGTAATGCTAATCCTAACCCTAACCCTTTCCTGTAATGCTAATCCTAACCCTAACCCTATCCCATAATGCTAATCCTAACCCTATCCCATAATGCTAATCCTTGCCCTACATAGTAAAACCAAGATCACAAACACATTTGTATTTATATCCTTGTCGAGACCTGAGATCTAATACCGACAAAGATATCCATATTCTCAATTCCAGCACCTTAACCTTTAACCTTATCCTAACCATAACCCCAATAATCTAATTTATACCCTAACTCTAACTGAAACCTAAACCGAAAAATAATCTCAATTCTAATAATATTCCCAGTTGTAAGTTGTTCCAATAACCGTAAATCACATTTTCCACAATCGGACCTGCCAAAAACCTTCTGGGGATATTTCTGGGTACTTCAGGCCCACTTATTTACATATAGCCGTGGATCTCACATGCACACATTCACATAAATACTGTACATAATATAAAACCAAAGTTTCAGCTTACAGTTAATAAGTAATATGGATTCAAAGCCTGAAATTGCTAAAGTGGCTCAGGATTAATTAGCATCTTGTAGGTTGCTGCGCAACCAGAGGAAAGGGAATGCAGACAGCAACTCAGTGAATGGGGATTTTCCGAGCATCTGGTCCTAAATCCTGCAGTAAGTAGTGCATGTTAGAAGGATCACCTGCCATCTGTTCCGAATTAGAGGACGCTCCTGTGTTGAAGATTCCAATGCAAACATGCAACCAGTCAAAATGTAAAGCTAGTCCCCAACAAGGAACTTATTTTAAATGAACAGGGCCATCTTACTTTCTGCACACTGTGTGTGTGTGTGTGTGTGTGTGTATGTGTGTGTGTGTGTGTGTGTGTGTGTGTGTGTGTGGGCACTCTGGATAATTTGAGAATTTAAAGTATTTAATATATACAGCATGCTATCTACTGTCCTACCAAAACCTTGATTCAGGGCTGGCATGGATGGCCAACGTTAGGATAACTTTTTCTGAGTAGTACCTAAAACAAATTACCAATAAATATTACGCTATTTGTGGTCTACCATACAAATTCATATAAATCAGTCAAGGGTATTTGTATTACGTCAAAATATGGTAAACATCTTCCAAACACTGTAGTCAACATATGCAAGACCATTCACATCAACCACAAAGTGGTTCTATAATGGAAATATTAATATTTCTTGATGGATGTGATGTGGTACACATGCCCATGGATATCAATTTAGTGACATAATGCAATACTTAGATAATACTGCCACAATTTTTACAAAACTCAAGTGAATAATGAGTCTTGTTACAGAGATCCAGCATTTCCGCAAACATTAGTCGGGGACAACATGTTTTCTGTTGCCTTGATGACATGTCAGTGCTGCACAAATTGCACAATAACTTTTCTTAGTAATTAAGTTCAAATTTGGAGTAATAGAAAAAGTTCCTGAAATAACATCCTAATAATATCAGGGACAAGAACAGGCTCGAAAATGAGATTATACCTAGCAAGCATTATTATACATAAATCATTATCGGGTAACAGCAACCAAGTGAACAAAGGTTTCCCATTAACATTGTTAGCATAGAAGTGAGGAACTCAGACAGATATCTCCAAGGAAATGTTTACCTAAAGGTTAAAAAATCAAGATAATCCCTGCTGTGCAGATACAGACTACTAGGAACTAGGCATCCTTTATGAAAACATCCTAATGTTTACTAAATTTAACACAAATTTTAGAACTTAGAAAGTTAAATTCTTATTAGTACATATTACATTTTGCCACAGTAGCCCTATGTAGTCAGATTTTTATAATATGATTTTAGTAAAGCAGTTCCCTGATAACAGAGGGAAACTGTGAATTTGGCCTGGAAGCTGGTTCTGACTGCTATATCTGTGGCTGCTGTCCAAGGTCCTGATTAAGAAGTTGAATCAATTCCAACTTGCAGAAATACATTTGGAGGAGGGAACGTAGCAGTTGCTACTACAGAAAGTCAGCTAAGTTTTGCCTTACCTTTTCATAAAGTGTACATTTCTAAAGAACCTAAATCCTCTGCTTTGCAATATGTGTCCATCAAATTAAATTAACATTTCAGAAGATGATAATGGAAAAAAAGGGGATTACCTCTCCCTGAAAAAATCCTACAGAAAATCTGAAAAGGTAACAGAATGAAAAAAAATAATAACTTCATGGTAAATCTGGTAATTTGGTAAACTATTAAACTTGTGGTTCTCAAACCAGTCTCAATGAACTCATTACCATTTCATATGTATTTGATCTATTCCAGAACCAGTACGCTTGGTTAAACTTGTTAACCAATCACCAGGCCCTTGTCTAGAGTAATCAGATGAGCGAGTTCAAAGTCACAAAAAAATTGAAACGTCTGGGGGTCCCCATGAGAGTTTTTATGGCCACTGATCTAAACTACATTATTTGGAGAAAAAAATATAACACTGGTTGTATAACGTCTTCGTTCTTTATTGTGTGTAAATCCTGTGGGTGTCATTTGTTACTGTCAGTCTGTTTAATTAAGCGTGGAAGTTAGCCAAAATGTGCAGTTGCTGTGATTTGGGAATAGGTTGGCCCTCTGGCCGTCTGATTAATTGGTTTCCATTGCTGAATGTATTGATTTTACAGTAAATACTGTACACCAGAAAAAAATAATTTAACAATCAAAAGCTCTTTAGTGGTGAGTGTTTGACATGCTGCGGAGAATTCTCATTTATGTAGGAAAAAAGAAAGAAAAAGAAAGGCTGAAGGGTTTCATGCATGTCTCAATGTGTGTAAAAGGTGAGGAAAAGGTGTGGGATACTCTGATTCTCATGGTTGTCCCAGGTAATGACAGTAAGCCTTAAATAGATGATGTGTATTTACATCTGGGCCTCTCCTATCCCAGAGAGCAAAATGTCACATTAGACTTTTCCAATCCATTTAACATGTAAGTGATGCCATTTGAAGATTGTGATTATTATTGAAACTGTACTCAGTGATGTTGAAAGTACTTCAATCTTCTATAGAACTAGTAATTATTTGTCCTGGCAGGAAATTGTATGCATTTTCTCTTGCTTGGATTGATCACAATTGTGGTAGAAGTGAAATGGACCTGGCTTATAAGGGCTTATTTATACTATGCTACATTTTCCAAGAGATTTAGAAGAAGCTAGATTATTTTGCTTTTTCTTCTGAGGCACATTTTTGATCAAGGGCTCCCGGAGGTTTGCAATTGTGAAGACAATTTTGTCAGAACTGAATCAAGTTTCTGTGCAGTTCACACACATACAGTATCACTCAATTTGTCCACAATTGACACTCACAATCCTGTGTAGTACATACCAGTGTACTCAATTTACCAGTGTCTCAAACATACCAGTGTATATTCAAAGGCTATGGAAGTGATTATAAGTGATTATATAACTAAAATAAGTCCATCTTGTGTTTTATTCTCTCTCTCGTAATGTGAGTAAGCCCTATGGAGGAAGAAAAAAGTTAATAGTAAAGATTAAATGCATTTTTTTAAATAATACAATAAAGGTCTGGAAGATTAGCCCCTGTCTCAGGGTTGTAACAGAGCTAGGATTTGGGATAGGAAATACTGGTCTATACAAGCCATATATACACACATACATGGTGTACCCATGGTCAGAGCACAACTTACACCGATTTCCTAGTAAAATACCTGAGACTCTCCTCTGAGATCCTTTCTCATCAGTGGCGACAGATCATGCAGTTGTGAAGATCAGCACCATTTATCCTCAACTTCTTTCATCTCTGTGTGCGTCAAATGTGAGTAACCTATAGTGATGGATGGGCAACCTAAGTTTTCTGAACCCTTTGAGGCTTGCGTCGAGTAATGGTTCATTTGTCAAAGCTTTTAACACTGTCTACAGTAGTGATGTCTGGCGGTCAGAAATTAATGTCAGCATGTTTGATGTTAACATAGCGAAGATTGGAATGCAATGGGTACCCATAAGCTTTGGCACTTCTTTTATTAGAATGTGGGGCTTTGCATCTTACCTCATTCTCACCTCCCGGTAAATGTATTAATTTATTATATTTTTAACTGTGCATCCATGGTAATGTTAAGTATAATGAAGACAAGTGTCTTAGTATACAGTAAATTAAACCAGTTACTTCAACTGCAATGTATAGTGTTGTATCAAATCAGTAGTGCTGGAACATATCATCAGCGCTTCTGTATCAATTGTGCCATCAATTATTTTATCAATTACATTTTGTTAATATGCATTTAGAGATGCATTTATGTATATAGTTGTGGAAATGTTTGTTGCAATCAATAAAAAAAAGCACGAAAAAAATGAAACGAGGCTGAATGTAAAAATCTGTTAACACACACATCCACACAACCATATATTTAAAACAATAAAACAAACTGTTTTATAAAATCAAAAGATCACAAATACTTTACTCAGCAAGTTCTGAGAGTGGGCTATAGGACTTTTAAGTGTAGGCAACACATCATGAGTGCTATTTTTAGAGCGTCTTTAGTGGTGCTCAAGCGGCAGTGTATGTCTCGCGCTTAACCAGAATAACACACTACACAATCACTTCCTTTTAAAGAATGCATCATGCACTAATTTTCATTTGTTCATATTCTGGAAATGTAATGGAGGTAAGTGACAGCTAGGTTTCTTGGAAGGCGATAGGCTGCAGTGTTTTGTGTGATCTGGAAATTGTTTCTTTTTCTGTGTTGATGTAGGTATCCAAGCTGGGGAGGAGTACTCAAAGGCAGGCCTGATGTGCTAAAGCTCTGGTATACTTTCATCACTGTTGTTCTGGCAGCTCCAGTACTTCTCCCACTCTGGGATTTCAGAAGATTTATCATTTTTCTCCCCAATATTTCCCCCTCTGATGTGAATCATTTCATGTCGTGTTGATGTGTCCCCCAGGTATTTTGCATTTTTCTCAACATTTAGGATTGGTCCTTTTAATAATAGGGTGAGTGGTATCTTCTATTTCTTGTTATTTGTTTTCTTTCTTGTATGCACTGGGTTTTATTTGGATATACTGAACACCAAAGTTACAAATGCCAAAGTTTTGACTTAATTGTTTTAAAATCTATGGGAAAATATGAAAACTGCTATTTAGCCATATTCAACTCCGTTGGAGATAATGTGTTTCAGAGTAATGGACAAAATATTGCACCGTCCATGTGTACACGGCAACTTCTAGAAACTACCAAAAAGTCTCACAGATGATAATGGTGAATACTTATCTAGGCAAGGTATTGAATATTACTGTTCTTTTTCATTAATATTAAAAACATTAAAACTTTAGACTTGAGACTTTAATGAAACATTTTAATGACACTTTCAAAGCCAAAACAAATGTCCAAAGGGGTGAATAATTATTCAAACTACTGTATGTGTAAGGCTTTCATACATTCACTGGCAGCAGTGGGCATTAAACTCTTAAAATGACCCCCTTGGCCTGACAACCAACACTACTGAGAAGATTCTTCTTTCAAGTTAGTTCTGGCAAAAATACCCACTGGCAAGGTGGCAAATTTACATCTTGATTTTGTCAACAAGGCAGCATGGTTCATTGCCCCAGAAAATGGGTCTCTTTTCCAACAAATATATGTTTGAATTATCAAACTAGTTTTGAAGGTAATGTTTTTTTCTTTATCAAACTCAATCCAATCAATCCAATAAGTCCAACTCATTACTTGTGTTCAATAATGTCCCTTTGCTGTTTTGAGCTTAATTCACCTGTGGGTTTTCAACAGGGCACCAGCTCATGTCTGGGATGCAGCCTGGTTCAAAACAAATGCAGGGGGCATTAACCCTGAAAAACACCTTGGTGCTCAAGCTAGACTGCTCCCCTGAGAAGATACAGTTTGGTTGTGGTGCTGGAGTATGTTGTAAGGAATTCAAGCCTCAGTTTGGCCGACTGTCTGTGAACTCGGTTTCCCTTTCCATTACCTGTCTCCCCAGACTCCGCTTCCTAGCAGCATGCTAGTGGTAATCGGAGGTGAGAATTTGCCCACTGTCGGTTACAACACCCAACTGCAGTCAACCAAGATGCTGGTGAGGACGGCCAGCACACAGATGAGATTCCTTGAGACAGTTTCTGACAGATTGTGGAGGTATTCACAATGGCACAGTTTAGGGTGGCATTTTATTGTCCCCTGCATGAGGTGTGTTTGAAATGGTCATTATGTTTGATCAGCTTCTACACCTGTTCAGTGGATGGACTATATTTGCAAAAAAAAAAGAGCTCTAACAGCGGATGTGAACAAATTTGTGCATGAATGAATGTGAGAAAACAACGATTTTGTCTAGGATCTTTTATTTCAGGTCATGGAACCGTCACTTTAAATGTATATTCTTAAATATTTAGATTTTTGTTAAGTGTAAATATTTACTGCGCCAGAACAGCTTAGATTACGTTTCATTTTAAATATTTAGGAGTAAATATGGGAATGATACTTCCAGTGTGCTGATGGTCACATTTGATGTAGACTGCATTTATTATTCTGTCTTTCTCCAACATTCGTTGCACTTGGCCTTTGTTTTGCTCTAGGGCAGTATCACATCAAAATAACGGTTATAATTGTCACACTTAAGTAATTAGATATGACTTGTGCTTTCCCTTTGCAAATTTACACTATGCCAATCAGGAGATGAAAGGCGTTAGTCTCTTATGGAATCCCATTCTAAATAAATTGATTGATTTGAACATTTCTACGACTGCTGGGATGTCAATCTTCAATATTAAACTTACAGTAGTCTTTACGTCAGATGTGAAGTTCATGTTCAAAATAAAATACATCCCACCTGTCTTAATGACTACATCGCTGCATGTTTTACCTACAAAACTATACCCCAGCTGCTACTTGAAAAATACCGTCGGTCTTGGATGATGCCCTCTCCCAATATTTATTGATTGTTTAGTGCGGATACAGTATATTCAGTGATTAATACTGTAAAAAAAAATTTATAAACTTATTTGCAGATAATATTGGTGCAAATCAGCGAGCCAAACCGAAGCCTCGTTTCATCGACACAATTCGGTTCTCGAAGTTCACAAAAAAGCCGTTTGTTCGCGAACAACCCACTTGTTTTTAGTTTCGTGTGCCACCTCTCGACAGGAAAGAAGCGACTAGAATAGAAAAGGAAAGACAGTAGCACTTCCCAACCCATGCATCACAAACCACGGCTGCACGGACAGCGCAACGTCCGTCTAATATTCTTCAACAAATACAGCGGTAAACCTGGTAACTTTTTTTCAAATACTCCTGCAGGCTACTGAGCGTGATTTTCAGATGCAGGTGGCTTGTTCTGATCTTCGAGGAATCGAAATATTTTTGGGATCTAGTTGCGTATTAACAAGGATACATTTAGTAAATGTTTCCATATAGGAACCCTTTTTTTAGTATTTCTTGGTTTGATTATTGGCGTTTCCAGTGACACGTCGAGGGAGTTTTTGCAGAAAAAAGTTTTTAAAACCAAGACCCCTACTTATGGAGAGGAACTAAATCGGATGAGAAGTTTATATCCAGGTAAGTTTGTTACTGAGTGGTCCATAGTCGTTTAGGCTACCGTGGTCCGTGTAACGGTAATCGATCCAATAAAGTCCTTAAAATTTAAACAACTGAATATTAGTTTAAAGGTTTCAATAGTTCAAGTTTTCTTATCCAGCAGTTCAAATGTAATAGTTGAACATTGTGTTTTTATTAATTTTTTATTTTCTACACCCCTGACCCGAAGCATTATACCGTTATAACAGCCATTATGCATTGTAAGGTCGCAAATGTAAGTTAATTCTCGAGGTGGAGTATGAGAAATGGAGTTACATGTGTCAGTCCCTGTTTGGTGGTCTGCGAATTCGTTAAATGTTTTCCTCAGCCGTATCTTACAGTCTAACATGCTAGTAGCAACAATGTCCAGACGAAAGGTCAACTGAGGTCATTGCCTTGTGTTTTCCCTGAAATTGCTGTTCCTTCTATTTTAACCTATGGAATTGATATGGAGTTTTAAGATGCATTTCCATGTTATATGGAGTTTTAGGACTTATCTAAGCTTACCCAAAAAATTATATAATAGTATTATAGATTTTAGTGATGCAGGTGTCAGTTTTGCAGTGCTTATCTTGTATCCCCAATTTTTTTAAATATGTTTTACCAGTTACCCTCATGCTTATTTTACAGCTAAGTACTGTGCCTACCTTTCAGTTCATTGATGGGTCTGTGGACGTTGTAGAGTAAAACCTCATGAGACTCTATCCAAAGAGTATTTTCATTATGTTTTTCCTCAAACTGTTAATTTTGAAGGATTTTAAATGTATTTAGTGCAATAAAAAATAGAGATGTTCTTGCAAGCTGGTGATGCTTACAAATGTTAAATGTTACAATTATAACATAAGCACTAGTGTGCAAGAATATAAGCACTAGTGTGCAAGAATATCCCTATTTTTTATTGTTATTCTCTCACACCCAGTCATTCCACTACAGGTGTGCAATTAGTTATTTTTCTGAAATGTATTTAGTGCAACTGATGACCTTCCATATCCCCTTATAACCACTGGTAAATACAACCAATGCTAAACCATCCTTGTGTTCTAGATGCTGTACTGATTCTAAGGTGGGTAGTTATGTGTTTGATCGTCTGGTCTTGGCGCTAGTTTATGTGACAAGACCTATTTAAAAAAATCTGCCACTGATTCCTCTGGATGGATTTCTCCATCTCCATCCTCAGCTGTGAACGTTACAGGAAAAAAAAGCTGATGACAAGTGTGTTCCCCATGCTTTTTACTTCACTTTAAATGACAGATTCTTTAATTACAGGGACATTTTTGTGATTGTCTCTTTTTGTACCTTGGAAAAAATATGCAAAGCACGGCATTCTGGCAGATGAATGGCTCATAGGCAAAAGTTTGACTGACACAATAAAAGAAAGGTGGTGTTGCTGACAGAAACACACTGGGAATTATGAGTAAAATAATGCGATGATGTCATGTTGTCTCACCCGTGAGATCTGTCTGTAAGACTATGTTCATTATCATCTGAACGGTGCACAGGAAGTGTCAGTGGATTATGGCTACTTGTCCAGCTCTAGGGCTCACCCCCGAACCCCAGTCACAGCCTAGCTACAGGGCATGGTTTGAGAGGGTTCACATAAAGCCTGTCTCAGGTCACACGTAGCAAAGCTGGAATGGCATGGCACTTTCAACACCAGGATTGTAGGTTCATTGGTGGTTTTCTGTTCTACCTCATCATTCATTGCAAATGCCTGGTGTCCCAGGTCTAAATCACTCCCTGTTTAGAGGGTTGCAATGAAACAGTGGAGTGGAACTGGACTGAAGGTCCAGAGTTGAGTACGAGGAGTAGTGGAAGTCTAAATTAGCAGTATAACTGAGACGATGCCCATGTTTTGGTACAACCAATGCGTCCTTCATTCCTCCTACCCTGCACTGGATAAGTTAAAGGGACTAAAAAAAAACGGTCAGTGGTAGTCTTGTGGGTGACGAAAAGCTTGATAATGAGAGTTTGACTGAGAATGGAAATACTTGCGCACACTAACAAGGAAGCCACGGACAGCAAATAACAGCAAAGTACAACGGTGAAGTGCTTTATGGAGTCGGAACACACAGCTCACAGGTCCTTATCACGGATTGGCTGCTACAGCAAACTACCACACTGGGTTCCACTTTTATCAACTGAAGAAGTATCTTCTTCAGTGCGCACGCATTATCCACAACAATAAATCTTTACTTGAGTGGCCTGCACAGTCCTCCGACCCCGTAGAGCATATTTGGGATAAGATGGATGGATGGAATGGGATATTTTTGGCTTGAATCTATTGCCATCCAATCCGCAGAAACCGTGTGATGGCATCGCATCAGAATGGACCAACATTCCTGTGGAACATTTCAGACACCTCTATAGAATCCATACCCTGAAGAGATTGGTCTGTTCTGAATGCAACGTATTGGGCATTAATGGTTTTCAATGGACCCTTTTGCAGAACGGCCAAGAGGCATTCATAAGAGGCATTTCAAATGGATCAAGAATGATCTAATTTGAATGCATTGCGATCAAACTCAAACATTGTTTGATGCTACTTTTATAAGTCTCAGTCACATGCCAGGTCCAGTAGGCTACTTGTGGTGAGAAAGAGGCTTGTGCAGTCATGATTCTTTCTAGTTTTTAGCTCATCGTTCTGGATGCGTTGGGCATTACCAATTTTTAAAATGATCCACAGTTTCTGAAAGCTTATTCTATTGACTGAACAAGCTAAAATGTCAGTCAGTATAACAGAACTGGTAAAAACAAAAACCTTTGTCTCTTGAATGGTAGTGAAACGAATTTGGCTGATAAACTAGGCACACTATTGATGGCTGCTAACCTTGATTTGAATGGATACTGCCATTTTGGAACCATCTAGTGTAGGGGTCTCCAACAGAACACCCCTGAGATATTGATCGCTCGGCTTGCAAAACAATTCTGACGCTACATGCAGTTTTCCCGTCATACTATATGAATGATTGTAATGATTTTAGGATAGGAATAATTACTGGTCTGACATGATCTGGTTGCTAGTGTAATTTTCTTTTATCTGACAGTGATGTCTTTTAATAATGGTAAGAATTTAGGATGCGTAGGTTATGAACAGGTGTATTGTCTCACTAATAGGCTATTCTGTTTCTAGGCTCTGCTGCTAATTTAAGGTATAAGTAGTTGACAGATAAAGGCTACAGTGGTTAGACCTGTTTTAAAGTTGTCGTTCTGTGCCTATATGATAGGGGTTTGGGGGATGCCCTTGAGACAGGGGTACCCTGGGGTCGCAGCGCAAACTGAAACTGTAGACTTACAAATCGTCAAATTTTTTTAACTCCAGGTTTCATGTACAAACCAAAAATTGAAGAACAACTTTACATGGTAGAGACATTTAAATGGTAAAACATTTTTTTTAGATTAGATTTGACTTTATTGTCATTGAACAGTACAAGTACAGTACAAGAAAATGCAGTAAGCATCTAACCAGAAGTGCAAATAGAGGAGGGCAGACAATTTACAAGTATTTACAAGTATTAAGTATATGTATATTGCCAGTGGAATGTGTAGATGTGCAACGAAGGCACAATTGCTGTACAAATGGCAATACCAAATGTGCAGTAAGGCATTTAGATACATTTTCAATATTTCTCTGTGTGTTTTAAAAGAATAGGAATTATTTTCAAAACTGAAAATAATATTCTGTTGTTCAATTTGAACAAGGATTTTAGATCATTAGATTGATAAGCATTACGCAGACCTTGCTTTCCACTTGGCCCTGCCTGCAGCTACCAAGATTTACAGCTTCCATTTAATTTCACAGGAGCTTGTCAACCATGAACCAAACCGCAGGGGTAACACAGACATACCGGAGGTGTTCTAGAGCAGGAAAGGTAGGTTTCATAATTTTTTTTATTGTTTACATTTCTTAAAGTAACGGTCCAGTGCTTTCAGATTTCCATGTAATATGATCTAACAGTACAATTCCATTTGGATTTTCCCTGGACAGTTACTTTAAATACTTGAAAGCTGTTGTGTGGTAGGATAGGCAATCGTCTACCCCGGTTGACGATAGCCGAAACTGAGAATGTGACACGTTGCTTTCATGATTCTGTTTTCAATCAACCAAGTCCACTTGTAGCACTGTTATGGGTTTAACAATGCCCTAAATGCATATTTCACATATGGTGGGCTGAGGCGATGAAGCTTACTGCATTTCAGGGATTACCTCCACATCAGTAGCTTAAAGAAAACTTCTTTTAAGTGCAGTAGAGACTACAGTAGCAGTTTGTCGCCAATCATTCTTGTTTTCTGAGCAGTCGGAGCAAAACCTGAAGTGCATTTGGTGAAAAGAGTGCACGTGATACCACTCCTGTCTTATGTCTCATTCTTAATGTATTATGGAGTTTATGTCTGATTATAATAAACAAAACTCCTATTGTGGCTGTTTAACATGGATATTGGATAGCAAGAGTCTAATTTAAAACAGTGATTGGATTGATTTTCTTTTTTTTTTGCTTGAGATATTTTGAAATTGATGGCAGGTTTTTTATGGATTGCTGGAATGAATGCAAGTTATTTATGGATTTTTTTTACGGGTGTTAAGATGCGAATCATGCGATCATGCAAGATGTTTCTTCCCTGGTTTGCTGCAGTGAGCAATATGATTATTGATCTGATGTATTCATGCATAATATGTAATACCTCAAAGTTTATAAAATTCTAACTGCGGGATACAACGTGAGAAACATCCCAAGTTATGTTTATCTTGTCACCGTTCAGCTTGTTGATGATTATACTGTTATGGTCAGCTGTGCTGACCATAACTCTGGTCAACATTATTCTGGTCAACATGAATACTAACTTATTAGTAAAGGATGACAGTACTTCATTCATATTCAAGCTCTGCCCCTCGATGGTGTGAGAAATGAAATGTTGATTTATTTATCTCATAGACATTTTGAGAACATTGCCGGTTCACATGCTAACCATCGCTGAATAGGTAAAACATCTGGATTGACTGCTCGACTTCCCAAACCACTTTCTCTGATTGTAAGTGCACCACTGATAAATACACAATAAAACATGACAAGGGGCACACAAGCTGGCAGCAGCTCATTATTAATTAATAAATATAAAAATAGTCACCCTGTCAGAAATAAAAATCTTCAAAGCACTTCATACTAGCTGTTCTGTCTACATACCAGCAGTCATTTGTGACGTTACAACTATCATTTTCAATTTTCTTCCTACTTTTTGTTGGGTTACATTTATTTTATGAAGCGGCTTGTTCCCAAACCCTGTTGCCTAAAGTTTTAATAAGTTATTTCTCCACAGGTGCTGTTTTGAGCTCGACATTATGTGAGTAGGGAACTGCCTCCACTTTAGGCATTGAGTTACAGGGGACAGTGGTAGGAGAGAAGGGGGGAATGGATAGAAAGAAGGATTGGAACCATTAGGGGGGACAAGTGCTACAATGAGATGACTCGAGCAGAAGGAGAATAACACCTAACTAATTGTTTACCTTTAAGTAGTTAAGCAGACGCTCTTATCCAGAGCGACGTACAAGAGCAATTAGAGTCCCTTGCTCAAGGGCACAACAACATATTTTTCACATTGTTGGCTCAAGGATTCAAACCAGCAACCTATTGGTTACTGGCTCTGCTTCAACCACTAGGCCAGTGTTTCTCTATGCTGCTCCTGGGCGCCCCCCAGCCCTGCATGTTTTGGATCTCTCCCTGCTCTGTCACACCTGATTCAAACGATCAGCTCATTATCAAGTCCTCCATGAGCTACATCAGGTATGTTAGGGCAGGGAGAGATCTAAAACATGCAGGGCAGGGGGGCGTCCAGGAGCAGGGTTGAGAACCACTGCACTAGGCTATCGTTGACCGATGTCCACCTCCCAACAGTTTCTATCTTAGCCCGCATCATGTACGAATGGTATAGATGTTTTGACTCTTTGTTCGGTTTTCAGACTGACAGCCACAGGTGGACCTCATCCTAAATAGAAGATTCACTGACTACACTTCAGTAAGGGAAAGCACCTCATCAGTTAGCTGTGTTCTGGAGGGTTGCCTTATTCAAACCCAGGGTGTGTTTACTTGCCATTGTGCTCTCCAGCCTACACCTTATCTCCTACCACGACACACCGTAGGGCCAAGAGGGACAGGTTTGCTCCTCACTGGCACTTGATTGATGAATTAAGGACACTTCTCCGTTAAGTTTTTCCAATTAAAGGAGTTTGACATCGCAGAATAGATTTGCATTGGGAATTGTGAACGGGGCCGGCGGAGACCTTTTAAGATGGATTCAGGCCGTGTTCGTTGCAGCCGTGCTGCGGTTGAAGCCAGTTAGACGGGAAAGATGGAAGAAGAAGGGCCGACTGTGATTTGCATGACCTTCGCTGAGACAGACGTGATATCTCCTCGGATCCACGGTGACATTTCATCCGGGGTCCTCGCGTCTTGAGCTGGGCTGACGTGACCTTTTGTGTCAGTCCACATGACATCACCCCTGCTCCCGCCCAGCTGCATTCCTCACTCCCTCCATTACTTGTGCCCATCAAACAAGGGATATCAGTGCATCCCAATCAGTCTCTTATCTGCCCGGCCTTGGGTTTCTGCTTGTAACCGACTGGACCTGTTTGTGTCCTATTGGTGCTGGTAACTGAGCCTCCACTGGGCCACAAACGTCCAGCAGAGGTCGCCGTAACGATGTGTACAAGCAAGGCAGGCGGCTGTGAAGTGATGACTGCCCATTATCGCTGTGCTCTGGGATTGTCTCCTTGAATTCTCCACCCTCTTGATTTCATTTCATCACGGAACCTCCGTTGTAAATGCCTATAGGTCAAAGCTGAATTTTTGTTTGCACAACATTGTTTTACGCACATTCGCACAGTATTTCTTTTGACTAAAAAATAAAAGCCAATACTTTTGGGTAAACAGATACAAATTTGAAAAGTCTCATCATTATAGTACTGGGTTTCAGGCATTATCATTTTTTTGCATCAGGCAGCCTGAGGTCCTGTATGAACTCCCAAAGTTGTAATTAGCTGACTCAGAGTAATTTTTGAGCTCTGCTAATCTCTCCGTCTTCAGAGATTTCAAAGCTCAGGGAAAGCCTTTTATTCTCTGTAATTACAATGCCATTATGAGACGATAATAAAAGTGTAATTTTGTCTCTCAGCTGGAACAGACCAAAAAAAATGTAATAGCCCCCTGTAATGATTATGCATAAACTGCTGTTGTCCTAAAATAGATTGATCTGCAAGCAACATCTGTCTACTGAAAGAAGATATTGAGCTTTCATCCATCACATAATTTGAAAGGTCCTTGGGCCCACTGTCATTCTTTTTACAGATGTTAAAAAATAATTCTCCCTCAATACTATCATTATATCTGTCTTTACAGAAAGCCACTTGTTTCTCCAATTATTGGATTCAAATTAGACGCGCCACTTTAGAATCCATTGCGGGGAGTTATTTGTCATAAACAACCTTCTGAGGAGTTTAGAAGTGAAGCTGAAGAGGTATTAGGGCTCAGAGTGTACCTCTTAATTATACTGGGTGTATTGGCCGGCAATGAGGCATAATACCCGCTGAACTCTGCCAGATAATCTGTCCTGTTCTCACTAAGCAGCCGGCCTGTTGACATCACTCCCAAGGCCCACATCGGAATCCATGGAAATTACTATTGATTTGTGCAGAGAGACATGGATGGCAGGGTGGCGGTGGAGTCCTCGTCTCCATCATCTTTCCTCTCCTAATTGTTTCATTAGCCATACTCCCGTTGTCATTAATCCTCACTGTTCTGCCCCTGATGGGGTCAGTGGGAGCCGTGTCATTGGTTTAATGGAGGTAGCGGTCAAGATGTACTAAGTTGTCTTTCATGTCTTAGATTGTGATCTGCTAAATTCTATAATATAACCATGTTTTTGTGTATCTATAATATAACCATGTTCTAATGGTTTCTTTTCTGTGACCTTTAATCGTTCTCCACCAAAATTCTCAGAGATAATTTCTGTGTGTGTGTGTGTGTGTGTGTGTGTGTGTGTGTGTGTGTGTGTGTGTG
>JACXGI010002719.1:8834-51268 GCA_016801175.1 Esox masquinongy | reverse complement strand
TCTCATGCGGAGTAGACGTCACGTATCTTACCGCAGAGCAGACTGCTAAATGTGTTGTAGCAGCACTTCAGTCCAATCCTGCCCCATACACTTCGTGGCCACTGCCTTATTCACTCCGGCGCTTGTTACAACAGTCTGTGCCGAGTGTGGTCTCTGTAGAAAACGGGCCCTTATATTGTTGTGATTACGTTTTGACAAGCGCACATACTGAGCAGCTGCCAAGAGCGATTGTTTTAAGACCTGTGTGTAAATCAGGCCCACCCACTTACTCGACACAAACGCCCACTGATGTTGTCCACATTCACAAAAATGAACTGGCGTTCGCATCGGTTGTCTGTGTTTTTCACTTGGCATCTCCCATCTTTGTGTCCCGTGGTTGATTGACGTTACTGGGAGTATAATCATGTGAGTCACTGAGACCTCGCTGGCCCTCTGAGTGAACGGCTGTCCACGCAAAACGCTTAGGTCATGACAGACTGCCTAGTGGCGTGTTGAAACCAGTCAACGAGGCCCCGGAGGCATAAGTAGTCAGGGCAGTAAACAACTGCAGTGAGAATTGAGAGAGAATTGACATATAATGGACCAGAAAACCAGTCAGGTCCTCTATTTGTCTGAACTCAAAACCAGTCAGGTCCTCTATATGTCTGAACTCAAAAACAGTCAGTTACTCTATACAATATGTCTGATCTCAAAACCAGTGAGGTCCTCTACATGTCTGAACTCAAAACCAGTGAGGTCCTATATATGTTTGAACTCAAAAACAGTCAGTTCCTCTATACGGTATGTCTGAACTCAAAACCCGTGAGGTCCTCAATATGTCTGAACTCAAAACCAGTGAGGTCCTCAATATGTCTGAACTCAAAACCAGTCAGATCCTGTATATGTCTGAACTCAAAACCAGTGAGGTCCTCAATATGTCTGAACTCAAAACCAGTCAGATCCTGTATATGTCTGAACTCAAAACCAGTCAGATCCTGTATATGCCTGAACTCAAAACCAGTCAGATCCTGTATATGTCTGAACTCAAAACCAGTCAGGTTCTCTGTGTATTAATGCAAAACCAGTCGGGTTCTCCCGTCTTAACTCAAAATCAGTCAGGTTCTCTGTCTTAACTCAAAACCAGTCAGATCCTCTCTGTCTTAACTCAGAACCAGTCAGGTTCTCTATGTCTCAGAACTCAATACCAGTAATAAAAGCTAAAGCCAACATGAACCCTATAAAGAATACTTTTTCAAAAATAAGAAAAAAATACTTGCAAGCGAATAAATCAGCCAGTGGGATGTTCCTTTTAACAAGACAGGAAATTCTGAAAACTAGCAAAATGGTCTAATCCAGGGGCAAATTTATGCTAAGTCTCAAATCAAGAATATTGGGCTTGTTTGTCATTGTCTTGTTTTCTGAATTTTCTATATTGTTTACTGTGTTGGTACAAGCAACATTTTAGTTCATGTTCATTCTTCTTGTGTTCTAATCATTACAGAAATTCGCAAAACCCGTACATCAAATAACATTACCTATTTGTTTTTTGAGACTCTTACATTCAAAGCAGCTACAGGGTCATGTAAAACTATTTGTTCCCTTTCTAGTTCTACATTTTTATAATTGTAAATGTATTCAGATCTTCAACCAAAATACGTAATACTAATTCAAAGGAATTCAAAATTATACTTTTTTAATTTATTTCGTGTACAAAGTTCACAAAGTAAAATTGCATTGGTGTAGCTGACTGGTGTACACACCCTTAAGATAGTGGACTATTGATTGTGTACTACGCTGAGAGTCATGGATCACCTTGGATGATCTGTATGCATTATCATTGTACCGCAACAATTGGTCTCCACAGAAAACACAGGTTCAGAAGATCTGGTGCTGTTTTGAGACTGAAGGGGCTCAGGTCAGAGTAAGCTTGCCCTCTGCTGGTTAACGAGGCACTCAGCCGTAGAGACAAATTACCCCTTCCCTTGTTCTTGATCAAACATTTCTCGACTGAACACCCCGTAGTTGCTCTTGAAATGCTGGAAAGTCGATCAACAAAAACTCATAATTTCTCTGTAACCCTAAATTATTAAAAGTTTTTTAGACCATCATTTTATCATCCACATTTGTGAAGGGCTGTCTTTGTCTTTACAGTGATTGTTCAATGTAATGCAATGTATGCTGTTGATAAAAGAGTTTTATAATTTGTCAATTATCTGTACAGTATTAGATCAGGTGTTTAAACATATTGACTGCATTGCAATTGTGATAATGTGTACTATATAATTTAGGAGAATGTCTTGCAAAACAAATGTAGAGGACAATCACCCAGTCGCAAGGTACTTCTAATAACTTAATAATATTTAAAGCATTTGGTTGTTGTTTTCTTTTCTTTTCTCACGAAAGAGTAGCATAGATTTGGGATCTGCACTGCATCGTTCATTTTTGATCTTGGTATCGCGAGTCTTCATGGCCAACTTAATTAACCTGATTAAAAACACTGAGAAACAACGAGGCAGCGTTTTTTTTTTTTGCCGAACAGCTTCCCCTGAGATGCCTCCGTAACGTAGCGTAGGCCGGGACTGAAGCAAGCAAAGTGAACAACAGGCTTTAGTATTGTATTGTGCATGTTAGAGCCAGCACAGAATCCCTGCTGACTGTGGGAGAATTCTGATCGTAGATGTATTCACTTACATACCCACTGTAATGTCTTTAAACTATTTGGCAAGGCTCCTTTTAATGGGAAAATAAACTTTGATGAAAATGTGCGTATGACATTCTCATTTACTAAGTTAATCAGTAGCCATACCCAAGTGTATAATCGCTTGCAATATGGGGGTCATTTTCCCGCTTATGTTCAGAGATTAGCATGCCAGTCCATTGGGCATGACTCTATGTACTGCTTAATGGAGAGTTGTCCTCATGCAATTGAACTTGCTATCTGTAGCTTTTAATTAAAATGCATAACATGCCCCCGCAGCGCACCCGTCTTCATACAAATGCAGGTGAGGATTTTATTGACTTATGGCAAAATTGCTGGTGTAACACCATGCGGTTAAGCTGGTCGTAGGCTCCTGCCTGTTGGAAGAGCTGATTTGCGGCATATTATCGCAGAACTCCGCTTGTGTTCTACCCAAACCCAAACCAGCTGCTGTTCCGCCCTGCACTCAAACATAAACAAGGCTTTTATTGGCCTGGAGGCCGTGTGCTCCCAATCAATACTTAATAAATTATCCGCGGGCATGCAAAAGCACACAAAGGCTGCACACAGAGTGAACTGTGTACATTGATCTGCAAACCTTTGTTAACTTTTTGTATGTAACATTCCTGTAAGCAAACCTATGGGACCAAACTCAAATCAACAGATTATGAGGGAAGCCCCCTTATTTGCTCCTTCTGCCAACAATACTGAGGTACATTGTTAGAGAGGATTCATAGGACACTAATTACACGTTAGAGGTGCGCTGTGTAGATTCCTGCCTCTAACATTTACAAGATTGAATTTTAAACAATGGCACAACTTGTCTCCAGCTACCCTTCCCTTATCGAACGGCACTGAAATAGTTATAGCTCGTCTAGGGTGGGAGACAGAGTCCTGCACGTGTCGGAAGCGAGCACGAGAAGACTACAAGTCCAAACAAATCTCTAAGAACTAAAGAACATCTACTTTTTCGCATGTTATTTTACCAGGTTATTATTTAATAATTTGTTGATTAAATAAGAAATCTTTCTTGGGGGGACATTAATATGTATTTATACCACAATTGTGTTATTGTGGGCAAATATTCAAGGAGACATTAACCTGGTTCCCTAAATCATATGTACGATGTACCGCCCAGGCCCAAATGCCAAGCTAATGTCCAAGGTTTAGCTCAATGGGTTAGCACAGCAGTAGGACATTAATTAAACCCAGGATAAAACTCTTCCCTTGAACTCCATAGACTGTTTCTCAACCTGTTTTATTAGCATACATTTTGCACTCTGTACAGATGCATGGACTGTGGATAACTTAAAATGTAGTTGGACATTTATTCCCTCAATTATTTTCACCTCCTTAGCTTTTGGACACTTAAAGATTTTGAAAAGTTGCGAGATGGAAACGACTCAGTCTCCACCTCACTCAATTGTAGAAGGATCATAATCTTTTTATGGTTTGTGATTTCACCCCTACAACATATTCTCCTTCCCTACCAAATTGCACTGCAACTCCTTTTGTGTTCAGAAGAGTTTATAGGGATGTGTCCTGTTAACCACTTCCTGCTAAGCCTTCTTGTCACACAGCTCATTCAGCCACAAAGTTTACGCCAACACCGTTGGGCCTGGAGTACAGAACGTTCTCTGTCCAATGACCGCAGTTGATCCTCAGGGGCCCGACCCTAAACAAGTAGTCGCCAGAGCGCATTGATGTAAGAGAGCACTGTCCAACATCCCTATCATCCACTCAGGACGATACTGCGCCAGTAGCCACACCCTATTCTAGAGTTCCAGGCACACTCACTACGATGCTCTCCAGGTCGCAGCTGTTTGTTTAAAACTGCATTTAATCCCCATTACTTACCAACTGACAGAGGCCTAAAGATTATCAATATCGTTATTTTCAAAAACAAATTCTACACGCCGTGTTTACATGGCTGACCAGCGATGACGCAGCTAATTTACAAAGAGAATAAGATATTTTGTTTTTGTCTAGAGAAACTTAAATGTGTGTGAGAAAATTGTCATCCATCCGTCTAGCCTAGACTTATTATCTGCTGCTGGCGAGAAGGCTGACGAGCTTAATGCCAGACACTAGCCTTTGATCTACAGAGACAGTGTAAAATCTGTAACGCCATTGATTTAGATATGAAGCCCTGTTGTATACTGGCATGTTTGTTTACTTACTGGATGCTGTGCTCTCAAACTTTTGATAGGCAACAGTGTTGTGATATCCTTGAGATGATTTTCAACAACTCAGGGCTTTACACATGCTCAAGTGTCCTTGCTTGCTAATTCAGTTTTGCCGTATAACGGCCTGCCAGTAGTCTTTTAATTATTTACGAGACCTTTTGCAATAGGTGTGGAGTGTGCGAGAGCACGTGCTAAGGTGCCATTAATTTGTATGCTGAAAGCAATCGCTGCTGAGATTACTCCAGGCTGATTGATGGTCACTCTGTTGCCCCAGAAACCACCTTGGGGGATATGAGTTGTGGTTCTCTCCCAGTAACAGTCAGTAAAGCATATTTTTGTACTTAATCTTTACAAATGGGGTGTTCACACGTGATATCTGGCATCCGCAGGACCTGATAAGTATTAAAAGTGTGCCATTTTTAATGACAAATCTGAATGCAGCCCATTCTAAATTAGCATAGGTTACATTTACTGTTGTGATTTTGAATGGTTTTGTGTCAGTCTGTCAGATATTTTTAGCTGAATACTGCATCAGTATGGTATGAACTAAAACCTTATCTTGGGGAGCTAATGCAAGTCTTGGTCCCTGTCAGCCAAACTGATCATAATAACATGGTTGAATAAACCACCACTGTTCAATCATTTTCAACAAAAATGCTTTTCCACCAAGGCATCTGCACAGGTTTACACTTAACACTTGTTACATGATGTGTGTGAGAATGTTCCCTGTTACGAGGGAACCTGGTCCTGCAAGCAGAAACTACAAAATGAAGTCAGCTTTTTTTGTTGTTTTCATCAATACTCACTATGCCCCACAATAAATTAAAAAAAAATCTCTATCAAAATTTACATTGCCCCCACATGAAGCAGAACAGTAGTAACTGATGAACTGCTAGTGGAATTACCTTCCCCAATTGCACGTGTTCTATTTTATCAAACACTCTAGTAAATCAATAGATATTTCATCCAAGGAACTACAGCACACTGTACATATCACCCCTATGGCCACTTACACTGTCGGAGTAAATGAGGAGTGAATGACATACTGTAAGAGTCATAAATCAGATCTTATAGGGATTTATTTTGTGCTGTGGTCATTTCTGTCTAAGTCCTAGTCTATAACCTTCATACACACATATGTACTCTTGAAGGGTGAAATGGGAAAGCAGCTGCTGTGCTCCAGAAGCTCATCACTTCTCCATGAGCAGAGCAGATCAGGTTAAAGTGATGAATCTGATCTTGACAGACGCCTGCTGTTCAAGGCAACTGTTCCATTAATATTCAGATGTGCTCAACAGATCCTTCAGGAGACAAAAAAAAGTGTGCTTAAGGAGATATTTAATTACCATAACTTTACCATCTCACACCAGCTAATGTTATGCTTTTAGTTCCAAGGAAAGTTTAAAATACAGTTTACCTGTTGGTGTTATCAACCAAATTCCATCTTAAAGTCTGTAATTAGCCAAATCTTTTTTTTTAACACAGTACACTATTTTGAATTTGAAGAAGCTACATTTTATTCTCACTATCTCAGTGTGGATTGGCAGCACAATGACAGCACAAATAGCCAGACAATCCAATCCATGTATCTTTACTATTAGTCTGTAGTAACCTATTGCTATGTCAACCTCCAACCATCGCAGTGGTGTCCAGTGTTAAGATGAAGGATGTTTTACAGCTCTTCCGTGTTAATATGAAGGATGTTTTACAGCTCTTCCATGTTAAGATGAAGGATGTTTTACAGCTCTTCCGTGTAAAGATGGATGTTTTATAGCTCTTCCATATTAAGATGAAGCATGTTTTACAGCTCTTCCATGTTAAGATGAAGAATGTTTTACACCTCTTCCATGTTAAGATGAAGGATGTTTTACAGCTCTTCCGTGTTAAGATGAAGGATGTTTTACAGCTCTCTCTATAATTAGCATAATAATGATCTCTGTCTTGACAGAGCAGGGCAGGGAAGTAATGTAATGTCTTATCAAGATGATACCACTCTTACATTTCCCCCTCTTTAACTGTGTGGCCTTGGGCTTCACAAAGGGGGGAAACCTCAATGAGCGGCCAATGAGAAAAACAATCCGCATCTCTCAAAATCTGCTTTTTTTGTGGGTCAGCTGGGGCTTCGTTTGGGTGTATGCTGTAACTATCATAAACCTATTAAGTGTAGACATTGGTATATTCTATGTCACGCGTATTTACAATAGGTTAAAAACTTTGTATGCCTTTTGAATAATGAATCTATGGCACTGTTTTTTGAATAATGAGTCTACTGGCAGGGTTTTTAGATTATTGTCATGAACAGCCCTAAATCCATTTCAGGGGTTGAAACCAATTTGGGAATCAGAACCAAAACCCCAAAATATGATTCTGAGAAACAAAAACAGAACTTGGATCAAATGGTATGTTACTTTTACTTTTAGTTACTTAACTTTGAATAATAGATTATAAGGAAGCTTTAATGCTTGGAAGGAATTAAACAGATTCAGCATGTGTTGATGTTCAACTAATCAAGTCAAGCCTCCTTCATGTCTCTCATGCTTTCACCCTGAGTAAAATATCAGTTGCATTAGTGCCTTTACTGATCTGACCAAAGAGACAGAATTTCCTAACCCTTTTAAATAAATCTCTTAAGGTGTGTGGGGGCAGAGAGCGTAAGAAAGACTGAGCTTTATAAGTAGTGGGAAATATTATTATATTGACTAATGCAGTTAATAAAGAAGCTATTGATTTCACTTTCGGCGGGTCCCAGTTGAGTTTATTGTTCTGGGTGGTTGCTGTCACATGAATTAACCTTGACTTGACTAATTCCACAAGGAATCTTGGCCGATCAATTCAGGATTTTCATAGACTTTTAATCACTTTTGCCCTTAAGGCTTCTCCTTTTTTGTGCCTTCATATACTGTCTTGAAATGGCCAAAGTGTCAATCTGTGCTCCTGCTTGGACACTGACAGATGGAAACGGAGGACACACACACACACACAAACACACACACAAACGAGCACACACACACACACAAACACACGCAGACGCACACACACACACAAACACACACACAAACGCACACACTCACACACACAACTATACCATCTTTGGAGGTGTGGATTAGACATCAGTCAGTTCAGCAATCCTTTTGGTATTACCTTGGATTTGTGCAAAGCCGTCATGTCAACACAGCCCCCCATTTCATAATTACACAGCTGCACACACTCACAGATGCCATGAGGAAGACTGGTGTATTGGATTTGAATCCAGTATCCTAGTCAACAGTGCCTTATTGCATCACTGAAACAAACGCGCACACGCATTTGCACGCAGGCACACTCTTGGACAACATTTGGGTTCTCAAATTTGCACAAAGCAGCAATGGCAACAGTGTGCGTCACTGTGCCGATCTCCCAGTCTGGTCGCCCCATGCAGTCCTGTTAGCTGCTGTTGCTTCTTGTCTTCACCTTATTGGTCAGCTGCTTCCTCTAATGCAGGCATGGGCAACTTGGATGGTGATGGGGTCCACAGAATTTATGTACTGGTCATCAGGGCCGCAGATTAACTTTGAACACACACACACACACGTCCATGTATTGTATGTAATTATAAAAAAATGCATTAATGTACACAAGGTCTGATGCTAGTTAACGTATATCTGGGCAATTTTTAAATATTGATCTACGTGCCGTTTTGCCGCTCTGCTCATCTCTTCCAGGTTTTAGCACATTCGCTGCCGTGTTATTAAACGCGTTAACCCATTGAACACTATTGATATGTGTAGAGACTTCTGTAATAGGTAACATCAAGTGTTTTATGGCTCAAACATCTGCACACTCTCAGCTACACTCAGAAAGCCATCACAACAGCTTTCTAAGAACCTAAAATGAATGTTTTATATGTAAACATGCAAAAAATTATTTCAAGTCTCATGTTTTCAAGTCAATGATTTCAATGATTTCAAGTCTCAAAATTTCATGTTTTGTTTCCAACATAGATTTTGGTTCTAATACTAACTTTACAACAAATTTAAGGTCAAACATGATTTTTTTTTTCTTCCACATTTCTTTTGTGTACATATCCTTTTACTGTTTTCTAAATTCATCTGAGGGCCGCACAAAGAGGGGGTGGGCCAGTTGCCCATGCCTGCTCTAATGGTTGCCCCCAGGGCCGCAGCCCTTTCGGGGGGGGGGGGGGGGCTGAACAAAAGGTCAATGTGCTGAACCTGAAACAAAGGTCCTCCCCTGATTCGTGCTGCGGACGACGCCGTGCCCGTCGGGGCAAGTGAGTGATTGACGTGACACGGGGAGTGGAGCCACCAGAAGGCACTATGGGGTGGAGGGGCACAAAGGGTGTTTCCACAAGCCCTACCTGTTCACGTGCCTGCCTGCCAAAATGCCACTTGTTGAACCTGACGGGGAATGGGCAGGACCCCCCCCCCAGGGGTGTGTCTGCGCACGTGCATGGTTCTCATGCCTTGTCAGCCATTTTCTCTGCCTGAATTTTAACAGCAGGCAGCTGTTGGGCTAGGTTTCTGTGCCCAAAACTGTTGCAACATATTTCTTCAACCTGAACCAGCCAAATGTGCCTGACTTGGAAATGAGCAGAACTGTGTGCTTGAGTCGAGCCCATTACTATAGAACTGGAGCAAAGATTTGTTGTTACAGTTTTGGCGTCATGATCAGTTAAGTATGTGTCCTGAAGTGAATGTTATGCATAAAGCAGGCATTCCACACACTGTGGTTTCCTCAAAAATTGATTAAAATTCAACTGTGGCCAACCAGACGAGTGTTAAATAGATGCTGAGAAGTACTCTGTGGCACTAGATGTCATAGACTATGATATTATGCTTACAATATTAGCATAACCATCTGACTGCTCCTATCTTGACACCGTTGTCTTGCCAAATGGATTGTATATCAGTGAAAACATGATACCGACACATTGACAAAACAAGACCACCTTATGAGGACCCCAGTCGACGGTCATTAAGTTTATGCAGGGTTCGCAAATGGGGCAGTGCAATCCTCTAATTTGTTTATGTCTTCTAAGAGATCACATGGAACTGATGGCTTGGCTAGCCTGGAGAGACTGTTGATCATATTTTCTCTGGTGTATTGAACAGAGTGGATTTGAAGTCTGATTTGTCTGTAATGTGTGGTTTTCTCCACACAGCGGGTAGAACCTTCTTTTGGCCCGCTCAATCTCACAACTTATAGAAGTGGGTTTGGTCAACATTCGGTTTTGGTCACACTAAGCAGTTTCCTTTGACTGTGACGTCAACGAGACCTAAAAGGGATCTATTTTATTCCAGTTGCTATTAGTATCCTACTAACAATTTTAGGGTTGTTTTGCTGAATAAAGCCTAGCAAACACATGTTATAGTTGTGCTGATTCATAACCACAGAGAAAATCTCTATTTGGGAATTCTATACACCACTTAGTTGCAACTGTTGGCAACTCTTTGAGAAGTGCTTATTGTCTAATGGCAGATAAGCTGCTTCAGCTGTAAACTACAATTACAGCTATCATGTTTGTCAAGGGACCATCATTTTTAAAAAAATGTAACATGAATGTTTTTATGAACACCCCCCCCAAAAAAAAATGTCATGTCATCATGTGGGAGTCAGAGCTCAGGGGTAGTGGATTTTCCCCAGTGCTGTACGGTTCTGTCAATAGAACCTTTGCCTTATACATTTTCATTTTCAAGCTGAACTGCCGAACTTCGGTAAGCCTAGACCACTTTGTGTTGTGATGTGAAGGGCAATTCTCTGTTGCAGATGGGCCGTCTCTTTGAGAAGGCAACAGTGATCATGAAAAGCTGTTTTTGAACGCTGACAACCGATAGAGAAGGCGTCATGTCAAGTGGCAGGGGAAGAATGAGTGCACATGGCAAGCTGACCGCCGTTGGCCATGAGGCAGAGCTTGGAGCGTCGGTTTGATGTCAACTTGAAAGTTCTGAAACTGGCTTGAATCCATCATGATTATTGCACACTGATATGATTAAGCAGGTACTGTGGCAAAATATGATATTTCTCTTTGAAATTATGGTTATGGAGAGTTAGGCAACCCAACTAAGATTCCCTGATTAACTAACCCTTGGTAGATGTATTTCTAGATTATAAGTATTGTATGACTGGTGGCCAAGAGGACTTCCTCTGTCTGATAGGGCTCTGTGACCTTCAGTCCAATAGGGTGAGTGCCCCCAATTGCAAGTGTGCACTGGACACAGAAGCAAGATGGTTATTCACCTGTGACCTTCTTACTCAGATCATTATCAGATATTTGGGCATATGTTTGCCCGCCTAAGATCTGAACAGGTTTAAACTATGAAACAAGTCCTCACAGGTCAGAGGTGTTGCTTCTGTATCCACCCCGTGGTAAATTTGGAATATAGGCTATGGCTATTATTACACCAGCATACCGGTCTACCAGCAGTGCACCTTACGTGTTGCTCCCTTAAAATTGTGTTTGTTCTCTCCGGTGGCCCATGAAGGCGTGTTATTAAACAAATATATCATAAACTCATTTATTGTGACGGGGCCAATGGTGTATTCTAATGTTAACGTCCGCCTCTCTTGGGAAATGAATGTGATTTATGTGAACGTCTTTTTTTTTTGTGTCCATGTCACATGGTGTTTACAGTAATGCTGTAGCCTACATCATGCTGAGAAAATGTAGACCAAGTTGGGGGAAAAAGATTAGAACTAGAAAAGACATTAACAGAAGAAAATGTAGTGTGCTTGCCATATTATTTATGTTAAAAAGGTTTCCGAAGTTAGGATAGCCAAACCATGTGAAGCAAGGTGGGTTTGGTTTCTCTACCTGTAATGGCCTAAGAGGTACCATTAGAGGGTTCTTTTACACTAGTTATAAAAAAAATGGACTAAGTAATATAGTCACAGTCAGTACATGTTTAAAAATGTTAAGTTGTGATAGCGAAAACGTGAAACAAAGTTTGGTCTCGGTAGGTTGAACAGTTCAAGAGATAATGTTTTAGGGTTAATTAATGCAAATTATGCAAATTATGCTAATTAACACAGTCATAGTCAATAACCGTTTAAAAGAGGATTTCACCCTTGGGGACCCTTAGTTGGTTTCTATCATGTTTATGAGATTTTAGGTCAGTCAGGCTTGTGTCACACACAATTCGCCAGAAGGAGCAGGGTGAATAGGCTTTGTGCGCTGAATACACTCTTTTACATCAGAACGTGAACTGAACTTTGAGCAAGATCTTAAAAATAAATGTAGTTGTGTTGTTTAATTTATCAAAGCCTCAATCTTAGTAGGCCTAGTAGTTTTTATTATGATAGGTTGGCATTATCTAAGTTTGCTATGAATTCTGGACCTTGTGGTATTTTTTGAACAGACCTCAGAAGAAATCGACACTTCTGGATTCTACCTTATAATTTGAATTTGGTCTTTCTAGAATGTTTTTAGGAAATGTTGTATTTTTTGGACACTAATGTATCATTGCTAACACTGAAAATTAGTACATTAAGTAGCTGAGCTATGGTGAATTCCCCTTTAAGGATTTTCAGTTGGGATAGCAAACGTGAAACAATCTGGTTTGGTCCATCTAGCTTAAACGGTTCACGACATACATTTTTTGTGTTAATTAACACTATGCAAATTACAGTTATTAAAATAGTGTATCATTCATAAACATTCAATAGAATTTCAAGTTAGTACGGTCTAATGCTTTGAAGTTGGTATTGTAGCTTCATTGGCCTAGATAGAAGCATGAGCGTTTTGAATTGCTTCTTTATCGTTGGCTCCATTTTAACTTGTGCAAAATTGAAATTCCCCAAAGCATCTGCATTAAAGAAATTCTAGGTAGGATAGTTTGAACACATCAACATTGGTTTAGATTTGATCTCTTGAACGGTGTAAGAGAGAGCCTACATCTAGGCTTGTTGGTTTGTTGATGGTGCAATAACGCAAAGTTGAGGTACAGGTTTTACCTGCATGTGAAACTTAAGCCTATTTAAAGTAGGCTACACTCGTAGGATTTTCAATCACGCGAACATCCAGTTATGAGCATCTACTGTGACAGACAGATATAATTACCAATACGATATGACAAGATTGGCTGACGACATTGTTTAGGCTCTAGAGTGGAAGAAATTGGAATAATAATAATAAGACTTCGAGAGACATATAGTATTGCTTTGCCTTTGGCAAGCACAACTAATAAGACTGAAAGAAATGTAGAGTTGTGATTTGGCAAGCATATTTAATAATAGGGCTATTAAAGAAATATAGAGTATTTGCCTTCGGCAAGCACAGCTAATAATTGGCTACTTTTGGTTCGAAACTGAAAACTAAAGCGAACACAAGTTCGTGAGAAATGTTACGGTTATCTTTATTCCGGTGGCAGCACGGAAAACACGCGCCGACTGTCAATTGATTGGCGGAGCGATGTTGAGCTGAATCTTCTGTTTGGTTTAAAGTAATAGGACCCGAAGCTGCGGTCTCGGGGGAGTGTGAGGCAAATGTGGTGGTCTTCCACGTTATGGAAATACTATATAATGGCCTTCGTGAAAAACTCAAGTTCTTTTAATTTTTCACGGCTGTATATTTTACTGCATAGGAAAAGACAAACACTCAGTTAGCAATCAACAGGATATTGAGGAAAAAGCAACGCAGGTGTCTGATCAGTACGTAAGCCCACCCGCTCGTAAACTAGCATCCAAACCAAGGATCTCGCTGGACTGGTTGAGACAGTGGCGGAAACGGTCCAAAAGTCAAACGAAGAGATTACCCTGAAATAACAGGATCATTTCTACATAGAAAATGAAGGAAAAGAATCTCATTGAGACTGCGAAAATGCAGGGGAACGTAATGGTAAGAGATGATGAGTCTTACGTTGATTTTAAATGTCAGATTGATACGATTCTCGCTTCTGAACAGTGTTTTCAAAGTGTTGGTGTCAGCGTGCGTTTTGAGTGTTTGAATAGAAGTGCGTAATAAACGGATTGGAAATGGCATCAACGACTTTGTACTGAAACAGGATTGTACTCCTCTTTTGTTCACTGTCTGGCTATTCATTGTTGCCATGTTGTTGCTTGAGATAACAATTCTCTGACAGATCACACCCATGCAAGGTGGGCAGAAATTTAATATTCCTCCTCGCCCATCTCCCATATAATGCATTGCTGCTGTGTAGCCCACAGCACACAGTACTGAGCTTAGTGTTATCTAATGGATTAGTCTACATTGTTAGTGAATGGAAAGTTTGAAAGTTTTCTAGTTCCCCTTTTCCGTAAATCACTGATTGATATTAACCCTGGGTTAAATTGTAAGCCCTCTTTCCTCTTATTATGTTCTCTCTATTAAGCTTTGAGGGCAGATCTGACCTTTTGCTTCGTCCTCCTTAGCTCTTGGAATGGCTCATAAAATGTTAACCACACCTAAAGCTGTGAATCTCGGTATATTGCGATATATTACTGTTTCTGTCCATGGGGATACGCAGGGTACCTCCTTTATGCATGAGGTTGCATTTTCAATCTCCAGGTGGAATGACTGGCTCCTTTTACTGAATACTCATTCATATAACGTGGGAGCCCTGTGTAATAGCCCTAGCGGGTGTCTGGATTGTGTGATTTGAGGTCGGCTTTAAAGTCGTTGAAGCGCCGTCTCTAGTAGTCTCCTTCTCACCTCTGGTTCGCAGGGTCACGTTTTTCATCCTGTTGGAGAAAAATTACTTGAGTAAACGTCTTTAATGAAATCCTAATCAACTACTGTCTGCAAGGCAAGCCCTTGCCCAGAACCGTATCATTCCTCCTTCTGACACCTCAAAAGCTTCTGTAAAGCACGGTTCTGGCAACGTCATGGTTGCGGGTTTGATTGCCCCAGGAGCAACTTAAATGCACACAAATTCATGCATGCGCTACTGTAAGTGGCTTGGATGCAATTTGGTGCAAACTGGCATATGTTAGGGATTTATTAAGCTGTTATTATTATTCAAATGTCTCATAACCGGGGGACCCACCGGAGCAAATCCTTGTCATCTGAATACAAAATAATTGTACCTTGGGTGTTATTATGCTAACTGGCTTAGCAAATGGTGGCTTTATTCATATCCAATGTACCCTGCAGCTGTTTCCTACAAAACACTCAATGCTAGATCAAAAACACAGCTGTTGAATCAGTATTGAGTTAATGGTCCCACTGTACTACGCTTTAAATCGTCATAAGGGACATTGCGTTTGGAAAGTGCCTTGTTTTCCCTCAGGTTAATTTGTGTGGGTTGTGATTTAAATTTGTTCTTTCTTAAAAAAAAACATTTAAGAAAATTGTGAAAGCTACTACTACTCACAGGTTAATCTGGTGTATTGTGTGAACTTTCTTCACTGCGGCTCAGTGGTTTTCATATTATACATTTTTATTCATATTGGGAAAACATGAGAAGATTATATTTCCATAAAATCTGAATATTAAAAATGAGCAGACCAAATTGTTCTGTTACTCTATCGTAATTAGTAGTCAGCCTGCATTTTGTCATTCTTAGATCTGTTTCTAGTAAATAGTGTGATGGCTGATTTGAACTGTAATTTCAAGTCTGTCAACAGTACATTTTCCCTGACAACCTGTCCTTTTCACATTCCCCATAAACCCCCTTTTGATTGTCTGCATTTGGTGATCCCCAACAGCTTATTATTTGGTTTTATGTTATCTTTATTTTTCCGGGTTAGTCCCATTTAGATATTAAATATAGATTTTCCAGGAGAGACCTGGCTAAGATAGCACCACACTTAGTTTATTCAAAAAAAATTTAAAGCCCTAGATTTAATCAATTTAACCATTTAAACGTTAGTTCATTGGGAAGGTTTTGTCTCATTTGGGTTCAAAACCATCACAGCCCTCCACTTCATAGTTTTTGCCCCAGCTTTAAACCCATTAAGACAAACAAGCTCCTGCAATTTCATGCCCTTTTGCAGTTCGTTTCAAATGGAAGGGCCAGAGTACTGGAACACTTTAAATAGCCAATTCCAAACTTGCTTTAGGCAAAGTCAACCAAATACAGCCATTTGATCGTAGTCTACAGTTGTCATTTGTCTGCTGGTCAATGTAGGCGTATAAATAACATGGTATCAGTCTCAGCATGACCTTAAATTTGCGGACACACCCACCCTCTGGTCCTATAGAGGTCACAGTGATGGGTTTGCCAGTCAGGGCCAGACACGTTCCAGTGGTACCCCATGATGTTGGTGGAGTCTAGGCTATGGACAATGTATCACTGTTGCAAAATAGCCTGAAAAAGAGCTAATTTGAAAAACAAATGCTGTTTGCTCATTATAAAGACACAATGTTTTTGGAATGCTTCTCATGTTTCTAAAACAGGACTTATGGATTGAATTTGCTATCAGTTTGCTTTGTTGACTATTTAATTGATTGATTTACAAAATGTATATATATTCAGCTTTGAAATTGTTTGACCTCAAAGTACCCTTTGTAGTAGGTACTGGCCAAATGGAAAGTGTGCACTCAAAAGGGAATGATTATAAATCCTGTCAAGCCTGATAAATAAACAGTTGCAGTTTGACTGCTGACCCAAATGTGTTATTCCTGAAAAAGCCTTGGAGAAAGCCAACTAGTGGTAAATAGAACTCATGCTGTATTTCTGTCTGTCATAACAGAAAACTTTCTATTTCACATGGATGATGGACAACCATGATGTTTACCAGGGGTTCTGGCTGTAGTGAACACTGAAGAAGGGGCTAAAACATGTCTGTAAAATGACCAAATGGACAGGAGAAAGCTGATTCTTCAACGTACACTAGGAGACCAGTTGGGGCATGATGAATGCGCAGCGTAGGTGCTGAGAATGCTACATACACACATTCAGGGAGTCCCGTCAATAAAAATCAGCTTGCGGATGTAAAAATCAATCCACATTTTCTGAATACATCATGTGTACATACATGCAAGAAACAACAGTCATGACAAATGTTTAACAATCCGCCCCAAATACCACCAGTGGAAGATCTGTATTGTTGCTGACAATGGGAAGACCTAGAGGTTTTAATTAAAGAAAGGGGGAAAATGTACAACTTTTAACTGAACCGTTTTCTTCATTGGCTATTTAATCATTTAAATTAACAACAAGAGAAAAGTTTCCTTTTTCCTCATTATTGTATATCAGCTGATCTACACCGATCAGCCATAACAACGTTATTCACTGACAGGTGAAGTAAATAACACTGATAATCTCGTTATCATGGCACCTGTCAGTGGGTGGGATATATTTGGCAGCAAGCGAACATTCTGTCCTCAAAGCTGATGTGTTAGAAGCAGGAAAAATTGGCAATTGCAAGGATCTGTGTGACTTTGACAAGGGCCAAATTGTGATGGCTGGACGACTGGGTCAGAGCATCTCCAAAACTGCAGCCCTTGTGGGGTGTTCCTGGTCTGCAGTGGTCAGTACCTATCAAAAGTGGTCCAAGGAAGGAAAAGCAGTGAACCAGCGACTTTTCAGGGGGCTGTCAGGGCTGTTTTGGCGGCAAAAGGGGACCTACACAATATTAGGCAGGTGGTCATAATGTTATGGCTGATCGGTGTATGTTTCCACCATTTACATCCGGTTTCTGTGGCTCTGAGCCAAGCATCAGTGCAGAAATTGGAACCCAGATTATTTTTCAAGCTCAAAGCTGGAGAGAGACGACATTACGCCGGGAATGTAGCTGCAGTCATTTAATATGAGACTGATTCTACTGCCTTCTCAACACTATCGCGTCGTTGAACACTTGATCCCACGAGGTATCTATTCTATTAATTCTGCAAATCAAAATTTGTGAAACGGTTGGCCAAACAGAAGCAAGCAGAATAAAATTCAGGTTGAGGGACCAATCTGAATTTGGACACAGCAATCGGTGTGTTTGATTGGCTCTATTAGGTGAAATGTTTCAGTACATATCGTTTTGTTTCGTGGATTGAATTCAGCCCATCCTACACTAAAGTGCCCTGATATCTACAGTACCTGTACAGAAGCTTATTGTCTCTTCAGTGTAATTGCGGTGCATGCCTATATATATCCCGCTGCCAGTGGGTCTCCTAGACTGGTTACTCCAAGTGGAAGTCGGTGGGAATATGTCCGTTTCCAACCAGCTAGGTGTATTATCCTCCACCACTATTTTTCTGTTGTTTTCTCCCTGCCACCACAAACAGGCTTTCAAGGGCGTAGTGGGCAGTGTTGCCGAACAATTCATGATTTTCTAATGTTGGCTGAATGATATACAATTTTATCCACAGCATTGTCTCTGTAAAAGGAAGTGGCGACCGCTGAAACCACGAGTGGCTCTGTATTTTTTCCCCCCTGACCTGTCAGTGGCTGGTATTGTCTCAGTCGCCACTGGATGAAACCACTAACAGCACTCAGTGATAGTCTGTCTTGTTTCTTTCTAATGACTTCAAACAGTGTTTACAGAATGTTTTCAGTGGCGTTCTAGTGCCTGGGTTCCCTTTAACACAATGTTCAATACAAACTCAATTTTTACCCCCTAGACATCTACCATACAATTAAATTCAGATGTATTTTAACACTGAAGAAAGCCTGGTTTTGGCTTGGCAGAAAGCTGTTTTGTTTATCACACTCTGTGTTTTCCCTTTGGGCTGATGAGGAGAATCCTGACAGAGAACCACTTAGGTGCTTGACTACCCACTTAAAGGATTCATCACTGATCTCATTCCAGTTCTGGGTGTGTCCGAACAGTCTGAAGTGGCTTCCATCCTTTTTTCTCCCATCTGCAAGGGATCTGAAAACACTGAAGAGGAGATAGCAACTTAAATGAACTCTTAAATCATTTTGGATAAATGACAAGACATAAGTTAAAGGAGGCAGAGGAAAAAAATCTTTGAACTGAAGAAACTTATCTCCAAGCTTTCAATAAAAGCCATTATAACAGGCTCCTCTCCAATAAATTGGATGGCCTCAATTCACGGCTGCTCTTGTTGTTTGTTAATTTCATTGGGGTCAGCCCTGTAAGATGTTGGAGGCGTTGGCCCAGGAACAAGGGCAGTGATTTATAATGACCGTTTAAGTGAGCCACCATTCTTCACTGCGGTTATTGTGAGACTGCCGTTTCATTTGGTTCACTGGAATCCGTCATACTCAGTGTGGTTTCTCAGTGGCCATGCCTTTGCGCTGGAGAGATCCGCGGTGGGACAAGCACAGGGTTTTCTGGCTGTCTGGCTGATTTGTTAGCACATCACATGAAATAAGATATCTGATCTACAAGGATGGTTGGGGAATCTCTTTGGGGACATTTACATTTGACTCAAAAACATTCCTGTGTATGAAAGAGAAAATCAGAAATGGGCAATATATGCCAAACATTGTAAAATTCTGGGCGCTCCTCTCAAAGGAGTTCATTATAATTGTCATATTCTTGTACCTTTTCCTTTTCAAGTGGCAGATTTTATCTCATCTGAAATTCCCTGTTTGCTCAGCATTGAGTTGAGAGGATGATCTTTGTGTGTTTGACTCTGCCAAGATGACTTCAAGAAATTGTAAGTGAGCCTTATACAGTCAGGATAATACATGATGGTTTCCGTAATTAAAACACTGTCTTTAAAGTTGTCAGGTTGATCTGTGTTTCAAACACATTCTCCCTGCTTTTAAGAAAATGAATCAAATTGAATGAATGTGAGATTTGGGTTATTTCTAATTTTTTTTTTGCCTGTCTACAAATACCAGAATGAGAACCTTTCATTCCATCTGCCCAGGTATCTATGTGTTGTCAGTGAAACGCGCACTGCACAGTACTGTGTCGTGCCAGAACTTCACACTGACACACAATGTCAGTAGTTTCTGGGTTGATCCATTTCTTTTATCCACTCGGAGGAGTTGCAGCTTAGAAACAGAATTTTGAAATGCTGCTTGGGAACCCAATTCTGTGTGATTGACGATAAATGCCTCACGCCGTCTTCGCTGCCATGTAGTGAAATCTGTGCCCCACATAAAGCCTCAGACACACGCAAAAGCATTTCCCCACCTGCTCCAGTCCACACACTCACACGCGCACACACACTATAGCGTTTCTGTCTGTTGCACACACTCCTTAGTCCAAAGCAATCAATCACCGCTTAGCCAGGCAAGTCTGTGCTGGTTGCTCCCAGCAAAATAATGAGTTTACAATAGATTAATATTTCATAGTGTGTTTTTTTGTTGCCTTTCCTGCTCCCATGTTTTCAGCTCATGATAGTGGCTGGGAGAATGGCCGTATATTCAGTTAATTGTTAAAATAATAGGAGAGCTTTGCTATGTAGTTCAGTGCCTGCCCCAGACCAGGAGTCATCTGGCTTTTTAGAGCGGAGGGACCTCATATTATTGGAACACATCTAGAATGAGGTGATAATAGCATACCTGGAGTTGTACAGTACTATGACTTGCATGTCCGGATGAACACAATCTTGGATGGAGAATTTTAAAGGTAAATCTCTGAGCTTTTTATGCAGTTTTCTGGCTAATAGACTCACTCTATGAAATTCAATTATTTTTTAAATAACTACACCATCCTCTGTCTGCAATGCATACAACATACAAGTTCCCTCCGTGAAGTTCCATCAAGCAGTGATTGTTTGAATGTTAACAGTAACACATCAGGCATTGAGTATCTCTTAAAGCATGATGACATTCTGCGGATGATGGATTAAATCACCCAGACACATCAAAAATACAGTTGTCCTTCTGCTTACCTCGTTAAGTTAAGATAAAATTAATCAATACAATAAATGAAGCTGCAGTACAGAAAGGAAACTGCTCAGGGATGTCACCATAAGGCCATGTCGGGGAAACAAAAAGTATTGAGTTGAAAAATATTGAGTACCATGGATAGTAATATTGCTGTGAGCATCTTAGACTCAGGTTTCCCAGGGTTTCTGAACAATTCAACAATTCACATGAATGTTCATTTCAATGCAGGTTTTTGAGAAAATAACTCTATATAAGGCTTGCCCCCGGGGTCAGGTGGGGGGCAGTACATTTGGCCAGGAGTATCCAGTGTTAGGGGTTTAGTAATTATATTGGGCTGCTCTAACTCGTCACACTCTAGCGACATGGCGGCTCGGGTGCCGGTGAGATCAATCAAGGTAGAAGTCCGGAGAGGGCTGTCCTCCGACACCAATGAGCCTTTTTTTGCTTGTTCGAAGCCCGCTTGTTGGCTGTCTCATCCGACCTCTCCCTTCAACCGGCTGTTATTTTCCCACGGCACGTCCGCCGGGTGGTTGTTTTGCGTTCATTGCACCCTTGTCTTTGAACCCTAGTATGGTATTTGTACCTCATATGAGTTGAGATTCATTTGCCATCGTAAAAAACAGGTGCCCTGCCCAAAAAACATTTGAGAATCCCTGGATAATGTTGACGGGTGGAAGCCCTTGAGACAGGTCCAGCTGAAAAAGGAGAACGCACCACCGGTATGGTTGGTGAGTTCATGACTTTGTGTTTTACCTTCACCTGTATCTTCATGGCATAAGTGTTATTCTGACCGGCGGCCTACTGACTGACGGTTGGGCATGCTCTCTGGTTCGCATTTCGCATGAGACACATTTACAACCTCGGCTGATGGGGGTTTTAGGAAAATGACGTCCAGGTTATTCTCTGGGGGACTGGAGTTCACATAACAAATGGGAAGACATGTAATTAGAGGCTAATTTGGCAGTCTGTTTTAGGAAGCCAGGGAGGCAGGGACGGAGGCAGGGAGATGTAGACATACTCGGTATAGATGGCTGATGTAGTCTGCACACTGTCTGACAGAGAAGGAGAGGAAAAAGGAGGCACACTGTATTCTGAGCACATCCACAGAAAACATATTCAAGTTCAAAGTTCAAAGTTTATTTATCAAATGCACCGAATAACACAGCGTCATTCTGAACACGTCTTGTGACATCTACGTAGTAAGAATCAAGCAAAAATATAAAGCAATAATATACATGTAAACAATGTAAACTAGCAGCAGTTGTAAGGAGTGTAGAATGAGGAATATTTACAATATGTTTAGAAGCATTGAATAATATAAATATAATATAATGTGTGATATGCCTATGAATGGTACATGCAAAAGAATGTTCTGATATACATTGAATGTACATGTAAAGACATCAGAGCATTTGGAATGTTCATGTGTGATCAATATGATCATCTATAAACTGTTGAGTTTGTGCATGTGCACGTGTGCGTTTGTGCAAACTGTACATGCACACGCATGCATGCACATTCTGTTGTTTCTGTGCATCTGTGTGTCGTTGCTCAGACACAATTCTCTCATCACATGGCTACGCAGTCATCGCACTTAGGGTTGTTGTTCTTAAATTATCAACATGACCTGCAATTAGCATAGGAGGATTATATTGTTAAAAGAGGCAAGAAGTGGTTTTGTTGGCAACGGAACCCTCCCTTCCCAGAAAAGAGCGTCTTTTAGCTCTGCATTAATGTTGATTTCCTTCAGCAACGCTCATTAAGATCCGGCCATCATGAGCTGGCCTCCGTCACTTACTCATACCATTTAATGTAATTGTGTTTCATAGCCCGGCCTACTTGTGCACGGAATGAGCAAGCAGCGCGAGAGGGGCATTGTCTCGAATCGTTCAGCATAGCCGAGGGATCTTGAGTTCTGCGGGGGTTGGGATCTGACTTGTATAGATTACACGGGTCCCGATCCACAGATAACATTTCACCATTGCATGTATAAAATGTTATTAGGCTAGAGCTGCATTTGGTTCCAAAGCCAGACCATGGTCAGGTCAGGTTGACTCATTGTCCCTAACCAGGAGATTTTTTGATTTTACAGACAAGGTGGAAGGTGGGATAAAATGTCTCATGTGAATGAGAGACTCATAGCCACACAGCCTGAGGAATAAAGAGAGAGATAGTCAGAGAAGGATACTTCACACACATACCCTCAGAGAAAGAGAGAAAGTCATTTGAAAAAAGACAGAGATACTCTCTTAGCAGCAGATAGTGAGTCTCTCCCTTGCTGGGTACATCAGATTATACTCAGTAACAATAGAGACACCCAAGAAGAGACTCAGAGAGACAAAAATACAGGCACTCAAAGAGAGACTGAGAAAGAGAAACATTAAAAAGGAAAAGGAGACAAACTCAGACTGAGATATTGACTGAAATTTTCTTTAATAATGATTTTGAGAATGTTTCAATTAATTTATTTACGGTATTTATCCAATTTCATCAAATCCAATTGTATCTGCGGCCCTGTCTCAATGGAACATGCCCTATTTCACTGGAATCCCAATGGATTAATGAGAACTGAAGATTGCTGCAAGCTTTACTCATAGGCACCTGAACCAAGCAATTCAGCTTTTCCCCAGCATCTTCTTCCAACCAGGAAGTCAGGTGTGTCTGTGTGTATAAGGGCATGCTCACTCACGTGAGGGACTTACTGTATTTTAATGAGATCAGGAAATCCCTGCTGACAATGACACCCGGCTCCCTAGGTATGGTGACACATTGGCATTGCCCATGCCGGTTTCCCAGCCCTTCGTCCGCTAGTGGCAGAGTCAAGGGTCAATCCTTGACCAGGGTGGTCAGTTTGGTGCTACAAAAGAGCTCCTTAGATTGCTGTGTCATCATGGAGGCGAGAATATTCCAAAACCTTCATTATTCAAATCAATCTAGGATGAATTTTTTTTTTATCAGAGCTCTGTTCATTGAAATGAACTTGAGCAAATTGCTGACAAGGCATCTGTAGCACTTGACGTTTATGGCTTCTGCAAATCAGCCACATTTTTAATTTAATACACTCACAGATTGCTGCTTTGATCCAGAAAGCAGAAAAGTAGCAACAGTATCTACAATAAAAACGTTACATAAATAAACAACAATTCCAAGAGAAAAACAATGTCATGGTAGCTAATGTTCTTTGGCTTTGTAGAAATCTTTTACAGCCTAAGTAGGTGACATGACATTTATGCTCCAAAATGTATTATGCATATTATTAATTTGTTTTTAGTGTACAGGTGTGCATGGGTAACCAACAGGAGTAGCTTATGAAGTGATTGTCAGGGAATGATCAGAAAAACATTCCTGCTCATTTTTATGCCAAACTACAAGGTGATACTGGATAAAAGTGATATGACAAATAGGCACATGCTGATGGAGATCATTGGCTACTAAATTAATACAGAAAATTTGTTGTCAGTGTTATTTTATATTTCGGTAAGAAATGTAATTTGAACAGCACAATGGATAAATGGATTGTGCAGATTATAGGAAAAATGCTAAACTATGTGATATTGATCATGTATATTGGGAAGTGAGATGAGAGAGATTTCATTTCGGTTCACAAGGATATTTATTAACAAGAGTTGTACTGATAACTCTAAACAAGAAAGCAGCTATTCTTAAACATGGCAAACAGAGCCATGTGGCCCAGACGGTTTTAAACTCTTTATCCAATAGGGGAAAATGAAATCCATCTCCTTTACACTTGGTTAAAAGTAGATTATTCTTCCTGTTCAAACTTTGTATAGAGGAGGCTACATTGCCATAACAGATTTGCTGTGGTGAACAAGGAAATTAAATGCTGATATTCTTGGATTTTGAAATCGATAGCTAGATTTTCCATGCCAAAATGTTGTACTGATGTTGTAATGTTGTCAGAGGGTGAAATTATCTTAAAACATTTTGGTTGCAATTGCGATTAAAACTCTTCAAGGAGTGGCTGAGGTTTTGTCATCACTGAGATGAGCTGTGCAGGCTTATTTAGCGTCTCTTCACAGTGCACCCAGGGATCAGCTGGCGTCATTCTAGTGGCCGTTCTTTGTTTCAAAAGACCCTTGATGACTTATCCAATGGCTCCGAAGTCATTTACTGACAACCCCCTTAAGCTGGCTGATCAACTCAATGGTGAACTGAATGGTGTGTGTGTTTTTGTGAATGTTGGGCAAGGTATTTATCATGTCGATGCAAGGCTTACATTCAAGGCTGTGTTCTTCCTTTTGCTGTCCGAGGCACCGTGATTGATTCATACATTACGTTTTATTTCTGGCCGCAGAAGTTGTGGAACTGCAGGGTGGAATTCTAGGTGGTACATAAGTCCCTTTAATAAGACTCTTGGTTTGTCTCTCCAGACTCCCTGTAGCCAGACAATGTGAATGGCTATATTCTGGGAATTCAATTAGACTTTTTTAACAAAGTCTCCGAGTCTCCTTCTGTGTGCGTGTGTGCGCGCGTGTGTGTGTTTGTGTGTTTGTGTGTTTGTGTGTTTGTGTGTGTGTGTGTGTGTGTGTGTGTGTGTGTGTGTGTGTGTGAGAGAGAGAGAGTGACTGAATGCCCTCTGTACCACTGGCTGTGATGTCACTGTGATTTAGTATAAAAGATAACTGAACCTTAGTTTTTTTTTTTCCAGTCGAGATATGCCTCTATCTGGCTAGCCCTGTTTTTTCATACTATATCTGCTGGTAATAGGCTGTTCTCTTTTAAGAGATAGCATTTTAATGAGATAATTATAGGGAGCCAGACAGAAAATTGAATAACACCTTTTAGAAAAGGAACCATATATTCCCCAGGCATTAGGAAGATATTAGTTCAGTAGAATGTTTTTCCACACCTAAATTAACTTTTCATGCGTAACAAGGTCTAGCATAACATTTTCGGATTGTCTGACTAATGTAGTCATGCAGCCCCAAAAGACCAAGCAATGAATATGAAAGCCTTACGTTATATTGTCTCTGGGCCCTTTATATTTTATAAAGATGGATTTTACCATAGCCTGGTCCCAGATCAGTTCATGCTGTGTAGAATGGTTGACGACCTGGAGTCGTCTAGTCAGCACAAACAAATCTGGGATCAGGGGGAGCATATACCTCTTGTTAGCCAGAACGTTGAACTGTAATACGTTTGTAATAGTGCTGACTGATAAATCAAGGTGAGTTTATGTCCTGGTTATGCGGTCAACCAGGTCCTTATGCTGGTTTCAGAACTGGGAACCTGGAACTACATCTGACATTCCTTCAAAACAAATCTGGGAAGTCTGGGGAAACTGGGAAAAATTATTTTTAAAAGGTCACCTTAAGGAATCATCCTGGAGTGCTGACTAAAATGATTATGGGCCAGAGTTGTGCGGTGGGTGTCTGAGCCTTTCCTGGTTTTTCCTCTCTACATACACTGATGAGCCAAAACGTTTTGACCACTCACAGGTGACACGAATAACGTTGATAATCTCCTAACAAGGGCACACATCAAATTCTGGGTAAATTAGATGGTAAGCGAGCAATCAGTTCTCGCAGTCAACGTGTTGGATGCAGGAAAAATGGGCAGGAGTAAAGACCTGAGCGACTTTGACAAGGGCCGAATTGTCATTGCCAGACGACTGGGTCAGAGCATCTCTGAAACAGCAAGGCTTGTGGGGTGCTCCCGGTCAGCAGTGGTGAGTACATACCAACAGCGTGTACGTCTGTGCTGTTTACCTGGGGATGTGATGGCACTAGGATGCACTGTGGGAAGACGACAAGCCGGCGGAGGGAGTGTGATGCTCTGGGAAATGATATGCTGGGGAACCCTGGGCCCGGGTATTCATGTGGACGTCAGTTTGACACGTGCCACCTACCTAAACATTGTTGCAGACCAGGTACACCCCTTCATGGCAGTTGTATTCCCTGATGGCAGGGCTTCTTTCAGCAGGAGAATGCGCCCTACCACACTGCACACATTGTTGGGGAATGGTTGGAACATGATGAAGAGTTCAAGGTGTTGCCCCGGCCTCCAAATTCCCCAGATCTCAATCCGATTGTTTTAATGCGTTGTCCATTATTCACATAGTGCGGAGGTTGGGCTGAAGATCAGGCTTGTCACTATGCATCTCCTGGTCTGTTTTGTCGGACATAATACAGGAACGGTGTGTGAACAGCAGGCAAGCCCAATAGGATGTCTCCCAGTGAGGTCTTCCTGCCATACTACAGTGAAATGAAGAAGGCTGTGCTGCACGCTCAGACTAATATGGAAATAGAGGCAGGTTATGTGATGCCATTTCTATGCTGGGTTATTCAAGTTACCCCAGTGGATAAAAGGCCTTATGTCACTGCTGTCCCTCACAGGCTGTGCAAGATCCTTAGATCAAGGCTACTTGTCAGCGGAAATGACAGGCTCCTTTTGGTGAGGTTTTCACGGAGCACTTATGGCTGTTTTCCAGTCCAATTATGGGAAACGCAGCGTCACTGATCTGTACACCGAGATTCGGGCCAAAAGAAAACGTTATTTCTTGCAGAATGTACTTGTTTTTTTCCAAACTCATCTGCTTGACCCAATCATGTCGTGAACACGTTTTGGCCCAAACCTGTCTAACCCCCTGACGCGTGCCCACTGTCACATTGTGGCATTAGATGCTGGCAGGGTGGCATCTGTTGTTCTGGTGACTCGAGGTGCTTCTTAGCAGAGGCAGTGAAGACTCACCTGTGTGACGAAAGTGGTGGACGACGACGCGAGCACATTCACGTGAAACCAGGAAAGACTGACACTGGCTTGACCTCTGCGTGTGTCTGTGTCTTTGCGCGAACACGTGATCCTCCCTTCAGACCGAAACTTTCAGCCGTTCAGTTTTATCTAGAAGTCCTCAGTATGACCCATAGCTAGGAGGGGAGGATTAGACGATCTCCGCTGAGGTTTATTTCAGAAGATTATGCCGTTATTCTCTGTTTCCATACACTGTGATGAGTGACTGGCACGTGGCGTTATCACATGTGTATTCATAGAGCCAGTGTCTACCTAAGTCTTCTTGTTTCATGTGACATGGTCTCATCAGGTTTTTTCCTATGCTGCCAACTTTGATATAGTATAGTAAAGCCACGACATAGTTAGCATCTACATAAATAAAATAAGACTCACTGACTCATCTGCCACTATACGGTGAGAAAGGGTGTTTTGTAGATCTTGTTGTCTTATGCCCAGTCTTATGTTGCCTTAAAATGTTATATAAAAAAGCCCTTCATTTGTTGTGTAGAGGATTTCATTTTCTATTCTGAAGTTCTACATGAGCTAAGTTTTCAACGTGGTACCGTGAAAAACAAATACAAACATTCTTGTTTGGTTGTGTGGATCTGTTAAACAAACCCATAGTGTAATCCTTTTTTTAGATACTATTTTAAGGCATGAAAATGTCAAGACTGTGAAAGGGATGTGTAGACCTTCTCTAGCAACCATATGTGACCTTTTCTTTCTTGCGTCTCTGTTAGTGGCATTAGAGTTACAGATGTTTTCGACATACAGTAAGAATGTGCGGAGTGCTAATATTTTAAGCTTGAATCAGACTGGTCTACGCAACATGTACTTAACACAAATTTAAACAAATATACTAGGAAATGTTTAAGTCACTTCTCCTGTCATAACAGATTTTTGCTTGTCCATTTTCCACCAAATTTTGTCATGGGTAAGAAATGGTTTAATTTAATTTCACCCACAAGGCATCATGACACATTGCATTTTTTTCAAATTGCAATATGCTATTTGCCCATAACTCCGTTCACTTATAATCAGTATTTTCCTGATAAAACTATTCCACCAAATCATACCAACATTGTTGTTGATCAGCTAACAACGTCATCCCATGTTATGTTGTGCTATTAATGGATTATCACCTAAGACCTGAATGACAGAGGTTTGTTGGCTTGGCCCTGATAGAAACAGGGATATGTCATTTGTTATAGTGTCAGTGTGACTTCATTCTATGGCCTATAGAGTGGCTGTTAATTGTATTGTGTGTGTCAGTGCAAGGTGACCAGAGCCCAGTGAGGCCGACTTAATGGATGACTGTGGCGTCCCAGCCTGCCGTCACTACATCCCACCGTTTGGGCAGATGCTCCCTGGCAGACATCCATACTCATGCACAGAAACCTATTAATTAGTGCCGAACGGAACTAATTCTAGTCATAGTCCCAGAAAGGTGCTCCATAATAAAGGATTTATGCTATGGAAGTGTATGTACTACTGTATATACAGTATATGCTGTGTGTATATACAGTATCTCACAAAAGTGAGTACACCCCTCACATTTTAGCAAATATTTGATTATATCTTTTCATGTGACAACACTGAGGAAATGACACTTTGCTACAATGTAAAGTAGTGAGTGTCCAGCTTGTATAACAGTGTAAATTTGCTGTCCCCTCAAAATAACTCAACACACAGACATTAATGTCTAAACCGCTGGCAACAAAAGTGAGTACACCCCTAAGTGAAAATGTCCAAATTGGGCCCAATTAGCCATTTTCCCTCCCCGGTGTCATGTGACTCGTTAGTGTTACAAGGTCTCAGGTGTGAATGGGGAGCAGGTGTGTTAAATTTGGTGTTATCGCTCTCACACTCCCTCATACTGGTCGCTGGAAGTTCAGCATGGCACCTCATGGCAAAGAACTCTCTGAGGATCTGAAAAAAAGAATTGTTGCTCTACATAAAGATGGCCTAGGCTATAAGAAGTTTGCCAAGACCCTGAAACTGAGCTGCAGCACGGTGGCCAAGATCATACAGCGGTTTAACAGGACAGGTTCCACTCAGAACAGGCCTCGCCATGGTCGACCAAAGAAGTTGAGTGCACGTGCTCAGTATCATATCCAGAGGTTGTCTTTGGGAAATAGACATATGAGTGCTGCCAGCATTGCTGCAGAGGTTGAAGGGGAGGGGGGTCAGCCTGTCAGTGCTCACCATAAGCCATAAGACCATGCACACTGCACGAAATTGGTCTGCATGTCTGTTGTCCCAGAAGGAAGACTCTTCTAAAGATGATGTACAAGAAAGCCCGCAAACAGTTTGCTGAAGACAAGCAGACTAAGGACATGGATTACTGGAACCATGTCCTGTGGTCTGATGAGACCAAGATGAACTTATTTGGTTCAGATGGTGTCAAGCGTGTGTGGCGTCAACCAGGTGAGGAGTACAAAGACAAGTGTGTCTTGCCTACAGTCATGCATGGTGGTGGGAGTGTCATGGTCTGGGGCTGCATGAGTCCTGCCGACACTGGAGAGCTACAGTTCATTGAGGGAACCATGAATGCCAACATGTACTGTGATATACTGAAGCAGGGCATGATCCCCTCCTTTTGGAGACTGGGCCGCAGGGCAGTATTCCAACATGATAACGACCCCAAACACACCTCCATGACCACCACTGCCTTGCTAAAGAAACTGAGGGTAAAGGTGATGGACTGGCCAAGCATGTCTCCAGACCTGAACCCTATTGAGAATCTGTGGGGCATCCTCAAACGGAAAGTGGAGGAGCGCAATGTCTCTAACATCCACCAGCTCCTTGATGTCGTCATGGAGGAGTGGAAGAGGACTCCAGTGGCAACTTGTGAAGCTCTGGTGAACTCCATGCCCAAGAGGGTTAAGGCAGTGCTGGATAATAATGTTGGCCACACAAAATATTGACACTTTGGGCCCAATTTGGACATTTTCACTTAGGGGTGTACTCACTTTTGTTGCCAGCGGTTTAGACATTAATTGCTGTGTGTTGTGTTATTTTGAGGGGAAGCTGGACACTCACTACTTTACATTGTAGCAAAGTGTCATTTCTTCAGTGTTGTCACATGAAAAGATGTAATCAAATATTTACAGTATATTTACAGTCTCACTTTTGTGAGATACTGTGTGTGTGTGTGTGTGTGTGTGTGTGTGTGTGTGTGTGTGTGTGTGTGTGTGTGTGTGTATGTATATGTATATATGTGTGTATGAGCTATGAAAAAGTATTACAAATGGTACAGTAACATTTGGTTGCCTTTTGATATTTTGTTTTAATCACTGAAACTCAAAATGTATTATTGTCAGGGTGACACTGGTTTTATGTCGGGAAAGATCTCTAAGAACATTTTTATGAAATACTGAAATACTGTATGTTGCTTGTACAAGTATTCCACCCCTGTGCTATAGAAGCTCCAAGTTTACATGGATGAAAAAAATTGCCCTGAAGAGGACACAATTACCTTACTCTGTATGTATACAAGTGTATATCAAATATTTAGTACAAATATTAAGGGATGACCAATTTGTGATTATGGTCATGCCTTGTCAAAGCAAGCTGCACTTTGGGTCAGTGCCTTACACCACTATGCCATTCTGGACCCCTGTACAGTTATTTTTGGCAAACACTGAAATGTTCTGACTGTTGTAGTGACCATTTAAGATACTTAATGCATTGATATTTTGATTGGTAGAAATGTGTGCTGTTGGTTGAAACTCTAAACTGTCCTAAAGCAGCAGTATACCATAGGTAAGTCTGTTATCGAAATAGGATATTTGTGATTTTTACCTCAGAAGTCACTTGTGGCATCAGTTTAGCCTGGGGAATTCATGACTTGTTCTCCGCTTTAAAAAGCATCTGTATAATCTCGCTTCCAGCTTAGTCCTTGGTTTGCAATAACTGGTGTTTGTAAAAACATTGCTGTCTGCCTCTCCAATGTTAAAAGCATCGTTTCAATGAAACATAGCAAGCTCTGTGGTATTGGACTATATATCAGGATGAGACAGTTTTTCTGATATTGGCGAAATCATCCATCAGCGTACTGTTTATGGATACACACAAGGACATGTCAATATAATAACAGATGAAACTAAAATCATGCCTCATTTTTCACTTTTCCCATTAATTGTAATACCCCAATCCCTAGTTCGGTATGTCCAGCCTGCTTCATGTGCTCTCCTGGTTGCCTTGCAGTGTTGCTATGGGATTAAAAACTGTTTATTGTTCTTAATTACAAAACAAAAATATTTGAAATTACTATTGTTGTGTTTTCCACAGCTCCGTATTGTAACAAGAGAGTATACACACACATTTACATTTTACTAACCTTAAAAAAGATTTCTTTTCCAAATGCCTTTTTCCCTAAACTTTAAACCATAACTGTTTAGCTTCACCCAAAACCTCACTTTAACCCAAAACCTAACCCCTAATCCTGATTCTAACACTAACCACCATCATAACTATTGCCCTAAACCTAACCCATAAGCCAACCAAGCAAATGTAACATTTGCAGGGATTTTTGGTCTCAGGAGAATAAAAACTGTAAAAAAATAAATAAACAAACAAATACGGAACAGGATGGTAAAAGCTGTACCCACACACTAGAGCTGCCCAATGAATTACATTCACATTAAAATGACAATATTCACATCAATATTCATTATTGCAAGAGCATTTTTTGAACACAACTCAGCTGCGTAGACGGTTTTCTCAGATGTTTTGACCTCCTCTTGTGGCAGCTTCTTGCACACACTGAGTCTTGCCCTGGTCAGAAGCAGTGCAGTTACTCCTCCTAACTGTTAGATTCACTCCGTGTTTGCAGGCTGTTCTGTTGGGTCAAATAAAAAAAACAGTAAACCGATTATTACAGTCCGGAACGATGCTGCTTTTCCAGTAGTTATTCTGTGATTCCCACAGTTCGGTATTTTGGTTTATATCTCATGAAGAATCACAACTGCGGTATGTTGGAGAAATGTAGCTATGTGCTGTTGTTGCTCATAACCTGCAGCCCTAACACACACACACACACACACAAACGTTACCGTTCGCACATTTCCCCAGACAACATTGAATCATCTCCTTCAAATAACAATGCCCTTCAGGTGTTAATGCAGATGTGTCTGAAAAACGTGGTCACTTAATTCTCCTCGAATGCTGAGAGCGTGAGAGACACTCCGAGCGTGGATTGATAGATTTGGGCCATAATGGAAAGAGGCTCGTGTGCTGTCAGGCTTCTCAGGTTAAGTTGTATCTCACTTGCCCCCCTGGAGCCTACTAAAGGTCAATCTGTCAATGAATCAAAGTTCAGGTGGCCCAGCCCTGTTGTCAGCTGGACATGGCCTTCTATACCCTGCAGAGCTTAAAGTTCAAACCCATCTGCTCACTGAAATGTACCGTTTACCAAAAAATGGCCACCATTAAGCCCACATAAAGCTGCCATGAGGTTGATCTAATATCCATTAGAAGAGGTAAAGATAACGAACAGACCTTAAGCTGGAGACTTGGCCATATTATATGGGTTTTACCATGACCTACTAGAAATTTATGATCTGTCATGAATGACTTTATTATTTCTTAGATCTTAAAGAAAAAAAACCTGTATCTGTATGCAGGTTGGTTTCAACTATTAGCTGAAATGATTTAGTTTGTCACCATGTGTGAAACCTTACAGGGATGTTTCTATTGGTAATATGTTAGTGTTCTCTAGTATCAAAGTTATCCTCCGTCTGGCTGTTGGAAATCCAGCACCATAAACATGTTAGATAAAAGGAAGACAAGCCAGCACTTAGACTGAGTATTGTTTTTAAAGGACTTCTACTTGCCTTGAGAAAGTGAATGGGCACTTCAAGTTCACAAAAACAAATTGCTTTCCGTTGTCTCCCTGTCAAGATGCACTCTCTCTTGCACAGTGCAAAGAGTCCATGAGCTTTTTTGTTTTAGAAATATTTATATGCTCTTCTAAGCTGCATGTGAGTTACGCTAGTTCTGCTATTCCAAAAGTAATTACTGTGTGTTGGTTGTCACAGTGGACTTTGCAAAATAATTTTCAAAATCTGGGAGCCCAGTAATCTTTCAGTCCGGAGCAGAAGATATATATTAACATTAGAGCTAATCGAGTTTGATGTGGCCCATTTACTTGCCTTAGGCCGTTGCATAGCACCACTATTTTCTGTTGCAAATTGGTTGTGAGGATTATCTTTCCTTAATGGTTGGTTCTAATGCAAAGCTAATGTACTGGTCATCAAAACCTGCCTCATGAATTTAAAGTAAGTGTGGTTGTGCACGTGCCTATGGACACGGGAGGAGTGAACAATGACGCTTTCAGTGTCTACATTTGCGGATATTCAGTTTAGTTATTCCGCATCGCAGCAGCTCCCAGCATGCTCGGGGAGTTGAAGGTCTGGTCATGGCGTCCCTCGTAGATCATCCTACCAAGGTTTTCTGCTTCTTATCATACCGCTCGCTTAACCAGGAAGTAAGTCGTGTCCAATAGGCTTGAATGTGAGCGCTCCTCCAGGCACTTCGGTTAATGTCCACAATTAGCTTGCAGGCGCCCAGCCCACCACACAGTTGCTAGAGCGAAACGGGACGAGACGTCCCTCCTGCCGATACCGTACGTTTGGTACACAAACACATTTGGCACGCTGCGATAAGAGCCCAGATCGCAATGAGGCAGTGTCTTAAACCGCTGCGCTATTTAGAAGCCCTCCCCAAACTCTGTTTTGACATTAGGGTTGTCCTTCAAGCAAAACAACTCGGCCCACTTTGGCAGCTGTTAGCAGGTGCCAGAGTTCATTCTAATAGGATTATCTACAATACTACAATTAGTGTTTGTCGTACACAGGACAACTAGAATATGTCAACTAGAGTGATGTTTCATTCATGAGAAGTCTGCGACAGTCACTGTGTGGCTGAATGTCATACTTTTCCCCTCGCTGTGAGTTTCAGACAGAACTGTGCCTGCAGGGACTGTGCCATCATGCCCAGCTGGGAGTAAGGCCAGAGCTGTCAAATGAGTTATTGCCAAGCCTCGCCCTCTCCCTTTCTACTCATTCCTGGTGCCAAACTTTGCCCCTGTAGTTTGTAGTTAGCTCTTTAGACCCCCCCCATCTACCTTTCTTGGCCAATATGACTCTTCTGCCAGTGCTTGAATTATCTGAGCACAATGATATTGAGAATGGCCAACATTAATGGATTATTCGCTAGAACCATCTGTTGGGCTGCTCGTCTTATACAGGCATTAAATGTGCCGTGTTATCAGAAAGTAGCGTCTCCTTGTATTCCTGAACAGCAACGTTCGGGATACTATTCCATAAATTAAATTTGTCAAATTATTTCACACTGGATCTTGGGGGATATTTGCCCATTTTTTCCATGTGTTAATTATTTGCCGCTCTTTCTGTGCTTGAAGTTAACCCCCCCATAACTTTTTTTGAAGGCCCCGCTAAATGAACCTCAGAAACTTCCTGCTGACTGGTGAAGAACTTTGTTGGTAGTGTTCAGCTATTGGTTTACATATCTGCATCTAACGCAAAACCTTTTGGACGGAAAAAGGTCCACTCTGACTCCGTAGGGGCGTCATTCAGGCTCAGTCCATTTGATTTTACCTATGTGGAGGATGTAAAAGTGTTTGCAGTTTATCAAGTAAAAACTCTTCAGTCACTCAAATGGCAGTTGATTGTTTCAGGTTTAATCGTATATATGGGAACAAGTGTCCTCAACGGTCTGCTCATGACCAGGACCAACTGAGGCTTGCCAGGGTGACATGTTGGTTGTTTGCTTTCAAGGGGAATCGGATTGGTTGACGCAACGATTGTAGCCCTGTTGTGGACAGGTCAGGACTGCGTATGTGTAGGACAGGTCCCTCTGGCAGAGAAACATAGAGTTTACTCTACTTTATTCTACACATTTGAGTGTGGAACTCAGGGGCCAATATGTGCCCAACCCCAGTAGATGCCATTCAGTTCTACAAGGCTAAATTTGGCAGTGCCACCACCACCGCTACGTTCTGTTCATTAAAATAAATAGAATTAGTGTTGGAATACTCAACAACCAATTACTATCGTCTTGATTCAACCTTATTAAAGGGATTGCACGGATTGCTCTTTCCTTTATCCATCGGACCTCGTTTACAGATACCGGGTCCCTCTCAGTTAGAACATCACCCATTGAAGAATTTAATCTATTTGGGGATTGAATTTGCCAAGCAAAACTGCTCACTAGTTAAAGCATACTTTTTCCTGCTGATGAAATGACTTGCTGCGGCAGGGTAGCCTAGTGGTCAAGAGCAATGGCCATTAAATGAAAGGTTGCTGATTCTAATCCCCTAACAATTAACCTTGAGTGTTCCCAGGTTATGCCCTCGTTGGATAAAATTGGATAAAACAGTAGAAAAAAATAAAAGCAACTTTGTATGTCCAAATTGGAGGGAATGATGTAAAACATGAATTAGCATGCATTTGATTAAAATTAGAGATTGAACATAACCAGAAAAAATGATTAAAAAGAAACTGGATTAAAGAAACCAGTGGAGGGATATGTAGTTGACTTCAGCAGTGGTTGGCCAAATTCCAGGATGCCTTTTTTCTCTAATCATGGAAAAGCTACCTTTGCAAGAAAGCAGCTACTCCATAAAAGATTGCTATTGAGCATTAACTTGCTTTTCAATTTATGCTAGAAAGTCAGTGGTCCTGTTTACAAAGCAGCCTGTAAATAATACACCCGCAACCTTTCACCGAAACCACAGTGGAGAAAAATTCAGCTCAGCCGTTGCATTCTCAGTTCAATGCTAAATTGCCCAAAATGTGTTTTCTGAAATTATTTGTTAAGAAAAGTGTGCTTCACCCCCCACAGGAAACGTATTAGCATTTTTGTGGTGTAGCTACTAGCTTAAATGACAGTGTGGCTCTTAGCCACCACTCCCAGCATTGCTATGGCTCTCTTGTGGAATTCAGCCGAAGATAATGGCGTCTAGACAGATTTGTCATTGACGTTTTGCGTGACTCTCCCTTGAACAAATGAATACAAATGAATGCGTCTGTCTTTACAGTATTTACACTCTGGAGCATTGTTCTAATTTGTGGAATAGTCTAGAGGGATTCTTTGAAATAGGCTGTTATATAGCAGCACTATCTGGCCCTGAAAGGTTCTGGTGTGAGATGACTTGGTGAACGGACGTGAAGACTAGAGTTCCTCCATATTCTTCCTTAGCCAAGTAGGTTATTATGAAAATATAACGTTTGCGTTTAGCACATTACGACATGAGAATAGTGAACCATATCATGGATAGCACCAGGGTCACATGGCTGCAAATGAAACACATTGTCACTGTGAAATGGAACACAGAGTAAAGCTAGAAAAGCACTCTAGGAAAATGGTATACTAGGGACTGAGACGCAGGAACAAATGAATGTAAAACTCTAAGGCTTATAGCAGAGTGCACACAGGGCTGACTAGCACAGAGAGCAGAGCTGTAGTTTGGAGTGAGGTCACTGCAACGGTCTGGGGTCATTTGTGTGTCTCCTGTAAACGCTAGCTACTATAAACCACAGCTACTATAAACGCTAGCTACTGTAAACGCTAGCTCCTTGTTGTCTTAGGTTTGCATTCAACTTAAATGGCACTATCATCCAGGGCCAGTATGACTGTCGCAGTATCCCCCCGGTGCTCGGGCGGTGTGAGCACAGGGGAAGACGAGACGGCTGTGGTTGGGTTGGCAGGATGGGCGAGTGCCAGCTGTTTCCCCCCATGGTGGTTCAGTAAACCCGGGGGGGTTAGTAAGGCCTGGAGGATGCAATCAGGAGGACAAGGAAACATTTGGTGGTCTTGTCTGCTGGGAGACAAAGGGATGGTTGAGTGGCACTAAATGCCCTCCCCCCAACGCCCTAGGCATTTACTCATCCGCTCCCAGGCATTTACTCATCCACTCCCAGGCATTTACTCATCCGCTCCCAGGCATTTACTCATCTGCTGCCAGGCATTTACTCATCCACTCCCAGGTGTGTCTGTATCTATTTGTTAGGGCTGTGGCTATGGATGAGACCTTCCCCAATCTTTTAAAGCAAACAATATCTGTTATTTTTCCCCTTTACATCCCTAGGATTTTGGAGTGGTGGAACCCATATTTTGGCACAGTCCTTTTAATTGTAATTTAACTTTATTCAGAGTTTTTTGGCCCGAATACCTCGGAATACCTGCTAAGAGAGATGGATTTGTGTAGTAGATAGAGAAAAGGTACTTATTTATAATTCGGGTACTGATTTATAAATCAGTTTACAATTTGATAGAACCAAATTGCTAAAACCATCTCTGAGGAATAATGGGGTACAACAAACTGAGAAGCCAGCTTAAAATTTCTACCAACCAAAGCCATTATCAGACTAAAGGTTCAACCTGTTGACAGTCAACCCCTGTTGATTCTGATTTATTTGGCTGGTTTCTCAGAGAACTCATATTTTAGTAGGATTATACTCTGAGGAAAATCCACAAAGCCTAAGTCAAAATATTAAAAGGGAACTAACAGCAAATAGGATACTATTCTCTTTCTCTCTTTGGGAGGTGATCTAGATACAGTGAAGAGGAAGGGATGACAGGTTTCCTTATTGCCGCGTGGTAGCGAAACAGTTACTTGTAGTGAATTTGCATCCCAAAGCCACGATGGGTTATTGTAGTTTGCCACCGTAAGGCTTTGTGGCAATCTCAGGCCATCCTCAGCAGTGACTGGACATGAGTCATGATGTTTAACTCCACCACGAAATTTCAAGAATCTGCTGTAGGCATTGTTTAACAAAAATAGTAGGGATCTGAAGATGTGAAAGATTGTCTATACAGTACAGGGTGTGTACAGCATCTCTCAAGCCCATGATGGAGAATCATTGATTTTTAACTAATTAAATCGATGACCCCCATCATGGTCTTCTGATTTCAGGGAAATCTGAGTTAATAACTTGACACCCAGCTTTAGATTATGTTCTATTTTGGTAAGCGATGGGCAAAAATTGCTCCGTTCAATGAACTGCTCATGTGTGGATGATTCATTGAGTATTTAAAAAGTAAAAAAATAAAATAAATAATACTCAGCGGTTGGTTCCCTCAGGACCTTAATCAGGAGATGCCTCTGTAGAAGTAATTTCCTTTGGAAATGTTCCTTTCGTTCACCACATGTGTCGGTATGACACGTCTGTTTATTATTAAACACACAGCACGTGCTCCTCCCCATCTGTCCCCATCTTAGCTCAGGCTTCTGCTATCTCCATATCAACTGATTGGCTGGCAGTGCTATCAATCATTCCTGGAGGAATCAAGCTTGCCATACTGATTAGTGTTGTGGGTTTGGAATGCCTCTGACCTTGATCTCGCCCACTTCTGTTTAAGCAGTTTTACAGATGGCCCGGAGAAGAATTCAGCTGACTTAATAGATCCGTATTAATGAACGATGTAAAGCCCTTGATCTTAACCAGTTAGATTATTTTCTATAGATATAAAAGCATAAAAGCATCCAGTAGACGAAGACTCATTAGTGACTTTCTGTGAAGTGTCACTTAGTACCTTCTTATCATTAAAAAGTCTTCCAACGAAGGGCATTGCACATCAACAGCTTGTTTCAGATGTACTGCTCGTACTGTTCTCGTTCAAACAGCCTCTCTGGTAATTGAAACGAGGCACCAGAGAAGTAAACCAGGAGAAGTAAACTTTCATACCTGTGGTCTGTGGTGATTCAGCAGTCTAATCTTCTGCCTGTGATGCACTGCAGCAGCACGGGTTCAAATCCTACCCACCGCTATTTCAGAAGAAACTCTTTCTTCTGTCTTTCACCACCTTCCTGTCCCACAAAGTATAAAATGTCTTAAAAAATCTTAGTGGTTTCATCTTCACGAGATGTGGAACGGATGCGGTTTTAGTCCTCTTTTATTTTAAAACCTTTCCCTCTTCATCCCCGAAATAAGGCTTTCTTTAGGGGCCACTATAGTATTCAGATGGTCCTATTAATAACAATTCTAAAATTAAACAGGATTGCAGATTCTATCAGACACCAGTTTTATTATGAGGAATGGAGCAAATTTCTGCACGAAAACCTTTTGGTGTTCAGAGAAGGCCCATCACTTATCTAAATAACATAGTTGCATGCTGAATGTCAAGTTATTAACCAAGGCCCCACTACAAATTCAATTCGGAGGCCTTATTAAATTCCAGAAATGTTGAAATGCATGCTAATCAAAAAATGGAAAGCTATTTTAAAATGGATTTGTATTTTGTCATAATCATTTTTCATAGAGATAGCTTAATAATTAACTCTGTATTTCTGTTTTTTTTTCAGGTTTATTATTTACAAACAACCACCCATCCCCAGAGACACACAGAAACACATTAAAAATCTCTAGCCTTAACCGCCACATTGTAAGGTTTACTATCCTGATGTGAACTTTTACATACTGATACAGTAAAAAACACACAGACATATTTCTGTTTTCATCTTCATTAATACGTAGTAATAATGTCACAATTATATTCACTTAACCTAGCAGTCTATGGAGTGGCCATTTGAGCTTCAGTGCCTCCTGCTTTAGACTTAACCCTGGTAGGCAATATCTTGGAATTGCTTTCTGTGCCTCTTTAAGCCTTAGGGGTTTTTCTCATTCTGTCTCCTCAACCCTGCCTCATGAACTGTGGGAATTGGGGAGTCTGTGTTGAATAATGAAAGAAATGGATCTAAAAGGGGGGATGGAGCCCTATGAAGTGAGGGATTGTTCTCCAATTCAATCATTAGTTAACATCTGAGACGCCTCTGCTTTTATATCCCCATGCCTGCTTCTCCATTCACCCTGACCATGTACCGCATGTGATCAGTTGTAGCCTAATTACCTAGCCCAAGTCATATTTGTACTTACGACCTTACATTATCGCAGGCATCGCAGACAGGCTCAGGAGAGTTGAAGATGGAGACATGCATTTTGAAGCCCTCCTTTTCTCATTAAGGCAAACACAACCTTGGTTAAACTTGTGAATTAGGCGAGGAAACTCGACTAGGCTACCGCGACGCAGCTGTACTCCAAGGTAGTGACTTTACCGCTGTGCCATTTGGGAGCCCCCAGGGAGACTGTCTCATCCTTTGTAAGAACTGATGTTTCAATGATGTTGCTTTACGACCGGGAATCATTCAGTAGATAAAGATAATCATCTGGAGTCAGTTGGAACCATCCAACATTGCTGTATACATAAATTCAAACTGAACAGAACTTATTTCTCAATTCCGACTATTTCACTATTTAACTAAGATTTTTATATATTAATATTTGTCATTTACGGAACATCGAGCTATTCATAAATATGTTCCTTTCATTCTTCCGGGCTAGTGCCTTTTCCTGCCCCAGCTATTGGCTCAGTGGACTTCCCGAAAGCAGACCTCCCACAGAAAAGTGCTGGGCTTGCACCTGTGTCAGTCTCCCAGATGGACCTGCTGAGATTGTGCCGCAGGATTTTCTCCCAATCTCTCAGAGATCCAAGGCCTCCGGCGTAATACCCCAATATCCATAATTGATTTACTTTCCTGGGTAACGGGGGTTTTGAAAAAGCTGTGGTTCCAAACATTGTTAATGGGCCACTTCCAATTCTTAGTAAGCCACTCCCAAAGTTTTTTCAAAAGTCACATGTTCTACTCAGATTTTGCATATTGGACAGGATTAAATAAAAGGAAAAAACAGTAGGCTAGAAACCGACAAAATCCTATCCGATAGACGTAAACCAGGTACTAAACATTGGAGAAATGTCCCTAGGTGTTATCTGCTTCTGGTGCTTTTCTAGTTAAGACACATCACACAACTTTATGGGTCACTAGTTCTTAACCATTATGACGGTCAGTTACTTGAAGTTAGCCACAATCAATTATTTTTATATCAGCCTGTTTCGAGCAACTTTATGGTTGCACCAACAGTCTGTACGTATACAGTGTATATAAAAAGTCTACACACCCCTTTTAAAATGCCAGGTTCTTTTGATGTAAAAGAATGAGACAGAGAAATCATGTCAGAACTTTTTCCACCTTTAATGTGACCTATAACGTGAACAATTCAATTGAAAAACAAACTGAAATCTTTGAGGGGGAAAAATAAAAAACTCGCAATAACCTGGTTGCATAAGTGTGCACACCCTTAAACTAAAACTTTGTTGACGCACCTTTTGATTTTATTACAGCACTCCGTCTTTTAAGGGTAGGAGTCTATTAGCATGGCACATCTTGACGTGGCAATATTTGCCCATTCTTCCTTGCAAAAGCGCTCCAAATCTGTCAGATTGCGAGGACATCTCCTGTGCACAGACCTCTTCAGATCACCCCACAGATGTTCAATTGGATTCAGGTCTGGGCTCTGGCTGGGCCATTCCAAAACGTTAATCTTCTTCGGGTGAAGCCATGCTTTTGTGGATTTGGATGGGTGCTTTGGGTCGTTGTCGTACTGAAAGGCGAACTTCCTATTTATCTTCAGCTTTCTAACGGACGCCTGAAGGTTTTGTGCCAAAATTGCCTGGTATTTGGAACTGTTCATAATTCCCTCCACCCTGACTAAGGCACCGGTTCCAGCTGAAGAAAAACAGCCCCAAAGCATGATGCTGCCATGATGCTTTTGGTGATGTGCAGTGTTGTTTTTGCGCCAAACATACATTTTGGAATTATGGCCAAAAAGTTCAACCTTGGTTTCATCAGACCATAACACATTTTCCCACGTGCTTTTGGGAGACTTGATGTTTGTTTTTGCAAACTTCAGCCGGGCTTGGATGTTTTTCTTTGTAAGAAAAGGCTTCTGTCTTGCCACCCTACCCCATAGCCCATTCATATGAAGAATACCGGAGATTGTTGTCACATGTAGCACACAGCCAGTACTTGCCAGAAATTCCTGCAGTTCCTTTAATGTTGCTGTAGGCCTCTTAGAAGGCTCCCTGACCAGTTTTCTTCTCGTCTTTTCATCAATTTTGGAGGGACGTCCAGGTCTTGGTAATGTCTCTGTTGTGCCATATTTTCTCCACTTGATGATGACTGTCTTCACTGTGTTCCATGGTATATCTAATGCTTTGGAAATTCTTTTGTACCCTTCTCCTGACTGATATCTTTCAACAATGAGATCCCTCTGATGC
>JACXGI010002718.1:57999-70382 GCA_016801175.1 Esox masquinongy | reverse complement strand
ATTTTCTGAGATACTGAATTTGGGATTTTCATTAGTTGTCAGTTATAATCATCACAATTAAAAGAAATAAACATTTGAAATATATCAGTCTGTGTGTAATGAATGAATATAATATACAAGTTTCACTTTTTGAATGGAATTACTGAAATAAATCAACTTTTTGATGATATTCTAATTTTATGACCAGCACCTGTATGTATATATATATATATATATATATATATAATCTCTGTAATACAATGAATCTCAGATATTTAAAAGAATAATTGTATTATGTGACCCTTTTATATTGTTATTGTTTTCTATAGAAACAAACCAGCCATGGAGTGATTTGGAGTAATTGTTTTCATTATAGGAACTGTATAGCTATTAGCTAGCCATCTACAGTAATCTTAACAGTAATCTTACAGTAAAGTGTACAAGAGTACACTTTAGTTCTGTTAATAAATATTCTGTTGTCCATGTCATTTCAGCAAAAATGTAATGGCTGAGGTAAAAGTTGCATTCCCGCTGTTTAAATAGCGTAATGGTTAAAGACAGTCTGCAACATAGAAAACCACGGCTCGAAACCAGCCAGGGACAACAACATTCATCCCTTCTAATCACGGGCCGGCTGAACTAGGCTTTGGCTGGTTCCTTTTCTGGTTAATAGTTGGTCACCCTACTTGTGAATGGGTTTCATGCACATTTTATTCATTTAGCGTTTTTCCTTTGAATTGTTTAATTTAGAGATGCTAGGAAAGTGAAAGGCCTGCGTAATAAAACGCTATTGTGTAGGTGATATTTCTGCCACTGATCATCCTCTCTCTACCTGTACTGTATTTCTTTCTCTACCTCTCTCTGTCTCGCTACCTTCGTCTCTCTCATTACTGTACACTTAAATATAACTCCTGAATACATTTTTATTTTCTAGAGCCACATTTGCCTATTGAAATGCTTAGTCTGATCCTGGGGCCATGTGAAAACTGTGTTCCTATTTACATGCACAGAACTGTTTGGCTAATAACTCTTACACAAAAAGGGCATTCTCATCAGGGTTATGCTGACCTTTATAGTGTGAAAAATATAATATTTTGTGGGGAAAATCACATTTTGGACTGCAGTGCACCTTTAAGTGGTTGTGCTCAGTAGTCTGGATACATTGAGGAACAGTATTATTATCACAATGGCTGCCTTGTGAAATGATACAAGGAGCAAAGTTCTAGTGCACAAAGTTAACTCAATGACAGGTAATCTTTCTCAAACAAACACACTCATTAGCTCTGTGGGTTCTCCTTTGTCTTACCCCACTCTGTAAATTGTTGAAATCTATTTCAATCACTTTGAAATCTCCCTTTTCATTTGAACGAAACCATCCACACACATTTGCCAGTTGTACAAGTGCCTGAATCTCAAAAACTCAAGAGATGAAGAGGGCTTGAAGATGCACACCGGTACTACACTGCTCAAAAAAATTAAGGGTACACTTAACCACAGTTTAACACCAAGTAATTTAAACATCACAGGGATATCAATCTGTCTAGTTAGGAAGCATAAGTGATTGTGAATCAATGTCAAGTGTTTTGGTGCAAATGAAAGTAAAAACGGGTGCACTGGAGAGGCAACAGCAAGACAACCCCCAAAAAGGGAATGCTTTTGTAGGTGGTTACCACAGACGATTGCTCTCTCCTTATCCTTCCTGACTGATTATTCTCTAGGTTTGCGTTTTGCTAGTGTCCTTGTCACTATTGCATGAGGCAGTACCTGCAGCCCATTCAGGTTGCACAAGCACTCCAGCTCCTCCAGGATGGCACATCCATACGTGCTGTTGCAAGAAGGTTTGCTGTGTCTCCCAGTACTGTCTCAAGAGCACGGAGGAGATAACAGGAGACGGGTTGTTACACGAGGAGAGCTGGAAAGGTCCGTAGAAGGGCATCACCCCAGCAGCTGGAGAAGCACTGCCAGAGCCCTACAAAATGACCTCCAGCGGGCTACTGGTGTGCGTGTTTCTGACCAAACTGTCAGAAACCGACTCCATGAGGGTGACTTGAGGGCCCGATGTCCTCTAGTGGGACCTGTGCTTATAGTCCAGCACCATGCAGCTCGATTGGCATTCGCCAGTGAACACCAGAATTGGCAGGTCCGCCATTGGCGCCCCATTCTCTTCACAGAGAGAGCAGGTTCACACCGAGCACGTGACAAATGTGAAAGAGTCCGGAGACGCTGTGGTTAATGTTATGCTGCCTGCAACATCATCCAGCATGACCGGTTTGGTGGTGGGTCAGTGATAGTCTGGGGAGGCATATCCTTGGAGGGTTATGTAGTTTGCTTGTAAAAACACAATAGCACTTTATAGATTAGAATAAATACAAATAAACATTAGCACAATAAAAGTAACACTTTCTGTTGTTCAAAAAGTGATATCATGTGAGGTAGTTAGTAGAAATATAGAAGGTATAACTTTGATTAAAGTAGGCAAGTTAGACAGAAAATTATGGAAATAAAATAGAAAAGTGAATTTGAAATGGTATCAGAAAGATTGTTGGAATTCAATGTGTTGACATTTACTCAATTTTCATTTAGTCACAGATAGACAGGAAGCCTGGTATGCCACTGGACATAAGAGTTATTCTGAAGCATCAGGGTGTCATTTCCTCCCACACAGTGCGGTGGAAGCCGTTCGAGTGAGATGGAATTGTGCCAACATTTTAACAGTTTTCTCATTGTTTTAACATCTGATCTCCATTCAATTTTCCATTCAATTTTCCTAACGTTCGTAGATGAATAGAGCAGTTTATTTACAAAGAAGGCCTGGTGAATTGAGTTATTTCACATTTCAGAGTTGAAGTTTCCTGTCAGAAATATGTTTGAATGTGCCAATATTACACAATATAATCTTGCTATCTTGAGCCTGGCTCTGCCCACATCTTCCAGGATTGTTCCCACTTCCATTGTAAATGACAGCTTGGTGATCTTGGTTTAGTACATTGTTCCAGCAATGTGATGCTTCACATTCTGCCAACTGAACATTGATGTTCTAAAATGTACTGTAAATCCATTCATAGGAAACCTATTGAAATCATTCAAATAAATATATGTCTACCTTAGTAGAATTAACATGGTCATTCATATTGTTTTCTGTTGGATTGGATTAGTTAGCATGAGGCATTGGGGTTGTGGCAATGGGTGTGGCTCAGTCTCTTACCAACAATTTTAAAAGAACTCCTTAGCCTCAGAAACAACATTTTGCCATTGGGGGAGATTATAGTTGTACTGTTTTAAAAGTAATTTCCTGCAATTTTACACAATTTGTCACAGGTCCGAGAGGCAAATGTGAGTTTAAAGAAAATTTTATGCTTTTTGCTGGAGTTTAGGCTGTATTGATCTTGCTAAAATATAAATTTTCTCAAGGTAGCATATGACTGATGTTTTTAAGTAATGACTAATGTTTTAAGTAAAAGTTCTAATATGCATAACAAGTAACTTTCCTTTAAAAAAAAAAAAAATCTTTGACCAATGCTGATGTAACGGTAAATACATTGGTACCTACAGTACAGCTCGGTTCAATCTGCAATGTTCAAATTTCATTAATAACCTGTTTATAATAGCAATATGGCATCTCAGGGGTTTCAATAAGGCTTGTGTCTAAGTATTGTACTTTATATTGGCATTATTCCACAACCCCTTGTGCCTTAGTGCTATTATATGTACATGTTTCTAATATATACAGATCTAAATAAAGAGTACTACCATGTATATGAATTGCTTATTTGGCCAGTTTCACATGTGCATTTATAAATTAGAAATGTGGCCATATAATACTCTCCTAGAGACACGCTAAGAGATTGGGGCGAAACTCAAGAGGTAATGTTATTGACGGCCCTTCTGGACCAATTTAGGTTGACCGAATTACTCAAGGACAGGGCAGATTTTTCACCATGTTGGCCCTGGGATTAAATCCAGCTATATTGTTACTGGCCCACTGTTCGGTAACATTAAGACTACCTGCCACCCAAAGTAACCACACAAATGACGGTGAATGCTCAAGCTTCTAGAGCGATTATATGATTAATTATCATCCACCATATTGCATGGTCTATCCCAGTCACCCCCACAGCGTTTACTGTACCTGTTGGTCTGTATTGCTTCTTTTGTATCAACTCTAACTAGCACTGGGGGAAAACAAGTCTCTCTAGCTAGCTGTGAGTGGAAAACAAGTCTCTTGTAAAAGCCAGGAAATCTGATTTCCTGATATGCCTTCTGAGACTTGGCCAGAATTTATGTGCTAATACATAGTCTGTGCCACAGAATGTAAAGATAAAAGCCTACAGTATATATTTTTGTGTAGTTGACTTTAAACAACTGTCAAAAATAGAGAATTAAAAAGGATTTGCCTAGTTCTCTTGTGCTATGTTGGAACATATATTATAGCCAACCCTCACACAGAGCATCCTGAAGTTGCTGTAATCAGACGTCCATGTGGTGGACTAAGCTGTTGATGAGGCCATACAGTACTGTATTGCTGTGAATTATACCTTCTTCCCACAGTCTCCTCAGAGTTTCATTATAGCTTTGCCAGTTCTAACCATGAAAGTGGACAGGATAGCTGGTGTCTTACAAATATACCAATTTGTAGAGATGTCTGAAGTAAAGGGCAGGATGTTTTGGTTGCTCAGTGACAGGGGTGGGGTCAGGATTGAAGAGAGCAGTGCTTGGCGCCGACTATCAGCCTAGATTTATTGTCTGTCCCTGATCCTCCAGCTGCCCAGCATTGGCCTCAAACAGAGCTGTGTACTGGAACACAACGTTTCCAAACGACTGGAAACGTGTAACGCTAAAAAACTAAACCTGGTGGAATATCACACAACTAATTGGGTCAATTGGCAAATAGTGCCACAATAAAAAAAAAAAAATTAACGTATCACAATGTAAAATTGTGAAGAGTTTGAGGATCTCAGTCTACAGTACACAACATCATTAAAAGATTGAGAGAATCCGGAGAAATCTCTGTACACAAGAGACTAAGACTAAAACCAATATTGGATGGCCGTGATCTTCGGGCCCTCAAGCGGCACTGCATTAAAAACAGACACGATTCTGTAGTAGACATCACTGCATGAGCTCAGGAACACTTCCAAAAACCATTGTCTGTGAACACAGTATGTCGCAGCATCCACAAATGCAAGTTAAAACTCTACCATGCAAATAAGAAACCATATATAAACAAGATCCAGAAACGCCAGCACCTTTTCTGGGCCCAAGCTCATTTTAGATTAACTGAACTGAAGTGGAAAACTGTCCTGTGTTCTGACAAATAAAAATGTGAGATTATTTTCAGGAATCATGGACTCTGGGCTAAAGAGGAGAGGGACCATCCAACTGGTTATCAATACACAGTTCAAAAGCCAGCATCCATGATGGTATGGGGGTTCATTAGTGCACATGGCATGGGTGACTTGCACATCTGTGAAGGCACCATTAATGCTGAACAATGTATACAGCTTTTGGAGCAACATATGCTGCCATCCAGACAACGTCTTTTTCTGGGAAGGCCTTGTTTATTTCAGCAAGACAATGCCAAACCACATTCTGCATGTATTACAACAGCATGGCTCTGTAGTAAAAGAGTCTGGATGCTAAACTGGCCTGCATGCAGTCCAGACCTGTCCCCCATTGAAAATATTTGGCGCATTATGAAATAAAAAATTCAGCTGCTCAAACTGTTGAGCAGCTGAAATCCCATATCAAGCAAGAATGGGAAAACATTTCACTTCCAGAACTACCGGAATTGGTCCCCTCAGTTCACAAATACTGAGTATTGTTAAAAGAAGAGGTGCTGGCATCAGATTCAAAATGGGCATGTATTTTTCTAACAACAATAACATTTCTCAATTTCAACATTTGATATTTTGTTTTTGTATAATATATATTATAAATGATTTGCACATCATTGCATTCTTTTTTGGAAGCGGGATTTAGTGTAGCAATCATATTTGAACTACAATTTTTCTCTGATTTTCAGTTAGTAAAAATTACTGCCAGTCTATTTTTGCAGAATATGTTTACTAGCAAACTCAGAAAACATCAGCGAGTGAGGCTATATTTACAGTTGAAGTCATTTACGTACATGCAGGTTGAAGTCATTAAAACTAATTTTTCAACCATCCCACAGATTTAATGTTAAACTATAGTTTTGTCAAGTTGGTTAGGACATTTACTTTGTGCATGAAAAGTAATTTTTTCCAACAATTGTTTAGAGACAGATTAATTCACTATATCACAATTCCAGTGGGTCAGAAGTTTACATACATTAAGTTGACTGTGCCGTTACACAGCTTGGAAAATTCCAGAGAATTATGTCATGGCCTTAGTAGCTTCTGATAATTGACATAATTTGAGTCAATTGGAGGTGTACCTGTAGATGTATTTCAATGCATACCTTCAAACTCAGTGCCTCTTTGCTTGACATCATGGGAAAATCAAAAGAATCAGCCACGATCTCAAAGAAATTGTAGACCTCTACAAGTCTGGTTCATCCTTGGGAGTAATTTCCAAATGCCTGAAGGTAATATGTTCATCTGTACAAAAAATAGTACGTAAGTATGAACACCATGGGAGCACGCAGCCATCATAACGCTGAGGGAGGAGATGCATTCTGTCTCCTAGAGATGAACGTAGTTTGATGTGAAAAGTGCAAATCAATCCCAGAACAGCAAAGGACCTTGTGAAGATGCTGGAGGAAACCAGTACAAAAGTATCTATAGCCACAGTAAAAAGTGTCATATATTGCCACTGCTCCAAAACCGCCATAAAAAAGCCAGACTTTAGTTTGCAACTGTACATGGGAACAAATATTGTACTTTGAGAAATGTCCTCTGGTCTGATGAAACAAAAATTCAGCTGTTTGGCCATAATGACCATGGTTATGTTTGGAGGAAAAAGGGGGTGGCTTGCAAGCCAATGAACACCATTCCAACCGTGAAGCATGGGGGTGGCAGCATCATGTTGTGGGGGTCCATTGCTGCAGGAGGGACTGGTGCACTTAACAAAATAGATGGCATCATGAGGAAGCAAACTTATGTGGATACATTGAAGCAACATCTACAGACATCAGATGAAGTTGAAGCTTGGTCGCAAATGGGTCTTCCAAATGGACAATGACCCCAAGCATACTTCCAAAGTAGTGGCAAAATAGATTAAGGACAACAAAGTCAAGGTATTGGAGTGGCCATCACAAAGCCCTGACCTCAATCCTATAGAAAATTTGTGGGCAAAACAGAAAAAGCATGTGCGAGCAAGGAGCCCTACAAACCTGACTTAAATACATAAGTTCTGTCAGAAGGAATGGGCTAAAATTCACCCAACGGGAGGGCCAGTCAATGGCATCCAACTGCCTACACACTCTGGCCACATGAGGCCTGGCATTGTCCTGCACCAGGAGGAACCCAGGGCCCACTGCACCAGCGTCTGATGATGGGTCTGATGATTTCATCCCGGTACCTAACTGTAGTCAGGGTACCGTTGGCTAGCATGTGGAAGTCTGTGTGACCCTCCAAGGATATGCCTCCCCAGACCATCACTGGCCAAACGGGTCATGCTGGATGATGTTGCAGGCAGCATAACATTCACCACGACGTCTCCAGACTCTTTCACGTCTGTTACATGTGCTCAGTGTGAACCTGCTCTCATCTGTGAAGAGAATGGGGCGCCAATGGCGGACCTGCCAATTCTGGTGTTTTTTGGCAAATGCCAATCGAGCTGCATGGTGCTGGGCTGTGAGCACAGGTCCCATCAGAGGACGTCAGGCCCTCATGCCACCCTCGTAGTCAGTTTCTGACAGTTTGGTCAGAAACAAGTTGGGCACAGTTGGGCAAAAGAACACAGACACTGGACAGAGGAAGAACTCTACCTAGACGGCCAGCATTCCAGAGTCGCCTCTTCAACGTTGACGTTGAGACTTGTTTTGCGGGTACTGCCAGTTGAAGACCTGTGAGGCGTCTCTTTCTCAAACTCGACACTAATATCTTCTTGCTCAGTTGTTCCTCAGGGCCTCACACTTCTCTTTCTATTCTGGTTAGTGCCAGTTTGCGCTGTTCTATGAAGGGAGTAGTACACATCGTTGTACGAGGTCTTCAGTTTCCTAGCAATATCTTGCTTGGAATAGCCTTAATTTCTCAAAACAAGAATAGACTGATGTTTCTGGCCATTTTGAGCCTATAATGAAACCCAAAAATGCTGATGCTGAACTAGTCTAAAGGCCAGTTTTATTGCTTCCTTAATCAGCACCCCAGTTTTCAGTGATAATAACATAATTGTAAAAAAGGGTTTTCTAATGATCAATCAGCCCTTTAAAAAATAAACTTGGATAAGTAACACAATGTGCCATTGGAACACAGGAGTGATGGTTGGTGATAATGGGCCTCTGTATGCTTATGTAGATATTTCATTGAAAATCAGCTATTTCCAGCTACAACAGTCATTTGCAACATTAGCAATGTCTACACTGTATTTCTGATCAATTTGATATTTTAAAGGAAAAATATGCTTTCCTTTCAAAAACAAAAGAAATTTCTAAGTGACCCCAACTTTTGAAAGGTGGTGTACATCTGGGATACTTACATTAATTGGTATATATTATGTTGCTATAGGATATGTTATGAATTTGCTAAAAATAATGAAATTAATTTGTCTTGAAACCTAATTGATGCTGCAATTCGCCTAGTGTCCATGTGGAGAAAAAAAATCTAATAGTTCCCCTTTAACAGATCCCTAAAGAAAACAACTACTATAATTGCTTGTGTTCATTTCAAAGTTTTGATTTTTGATTCCAGCGACCAGTAGTACTAAAGGTCATGTTTTCTATTTTTGTCTACTTTTCCAGAAAAGAGCAATACAGGAAACACACTCAAGTAATGAGGTGAAGCACAAAGAGGGCTAAAGCAGCTTGTAACTACTGCTACTAGTTACCTTCCATACTCTGCTGCATGTGAACCTTGTACGCTAACCCAAGGAGGAGAATTGGTCCTCCGAGTGTAACCATTCAATGCTCCTGAAACGCCATGGGCCACAGCTGGGGAACACCCAATACTCCTTAGACTACCACATCTCCTGCACCCCTTCCATCTCCGTCCTAGGCCCCCTCTGACCCCCCCCCCTTCCCCATTGGCCAAAATGCAGAAGGTGGGGCAGTGGTCGGCAGAGGAGGTGTCCCATTGGCTGAGTGAAGAGGGGATGCAGGAGTACGCCGACTCCCTCCAGCAGATGGACGGCCCTGCCCTGCTGCGACTCACACAGGCCGACTTCCTGACACCACCACTGTCGCTGGTCTCCTCCGACAATGGGCGGCAGCTCTTGGAACGGCTGGAGACCCTACGGATCGAGCACCACATGAATGGCCACGCCAATGGCAATGCAGGGCTGCCCAATGGCATGGCCAAGCCCCAGCACAACGGCTCTCTGGGGCTCAATGGCTTCCGGAAGGAGATGGTGCGCATCCCTATCCCCAGGTCTGAGGTTGAACGCTCTGGCTTCCCCCAGGAGTGGGGAAAAACCGGCGTGGCCTTTGTCTACGCAGTCTTCTGCTTCGTCACCACCTCCGTGATCATCTCTGTGGTCCATGAGAGGGTGCCAGCCAAAGAGCACACCCCACCGCTGCCTGATAAGTTCTTTGATCTATTTGACCGGGTGGAGTGGGCCTTCTCTATCTGCGAGATCAATGGCATGCTGCTAGTGGGGCTGTGGTTGGTGCAGTGGATCCTGCTTAAGTACCGGTAAGACAACAGAAATGGGCTATTGGAGTAGACCCTTGGAGCAGCCTTTGCTAAATTTGAGAAAACATAAATCTAGGTATGGCTGCATTCCAGCCATACTATATTGCAAATGTCTGCTAGGTCATAGCACACCTTTAGCATATCAGTTAAAGTCATTAGTTAATATGGGAATCTGTTTACTGTGATGTGGCATTGATGTGGCATGCAGCCATTTTCTGATGCAATTAAATGTCTGCATTGTAAGTAGGCCAGGAATGTGACCAAAGATAACCATTCAGTAAACCTGTATCTCTGTTTCCAGATCAATTATTGGACGTCGTTTTTTCTTCATTGTGGGCACCCTCTATTTATATAGGTGCGTCACAATGTACATCACTACTCTGCCTGTTCCAGGAATGCACTTCCAATGCTCTCCAAAGGTTTGTCTCCTCCCAAAACCAAGACACAATATGCCTTGCTTACACACGATGTGCCTCGCGGTGACTTTCTGTCAGTGATGTCATTGCTGCTATAGCACTTTGCAACTTTCCGTATTTTGACTCTTTGGGCATTTTGTAATTAGTTGTATTTTTCTTTCTCCTTTTTTTTAAATGTTTTTAGCTTAATTGAAAAGTGTTATACTGAATATATTGGAAGGGAATTAAGTGTGCCGGGCTGCATTCAAACCCATACATAGTCTGGCATGCAATTATAGACCAAACATTGTCAGCCTTGCAGTTTTCATGAATAATATTCAGTATTTCTTTAAAATGTTAAAACACCTTATTGTATTTTCAACATTGCAGATAATACGTTTGTTTTGTTAATAAGATAATATCTTTCTCTAGCCCTTAGTGAGCTTGTTGCACCTTTCTACTGGCACTTTGGCCCACTATTATGGAATGGGCTGTTCAAAATTTTCATTGTTTTAGGGTAGTAGTTCCCAACTCTGGTCCTCAAGTACCCCAAACAGCACACATTTTTGTCATAGCCCTGGACATTTACACACAATTCAACTCAATGAGAGCCTTACAATTACTTTAGTAGTAACTCTAAGTAACTATTGGCCGGTTGCGCAGACACAGATTAAGCCTAGTGTAGGACTAAAAAATCAAGTTCAGTAGAAAACTCAATTGAGCTGGTTGTTTTAGTCTTAGACTTATAGGGCTGTGTCTGCAAAACCGGCCATAAAAAGCTTAACTTAATTTCAATCTGCAGTACTTGCCTGGGGCTGCAATGAAACAATGTAACAATAACAATGCCAGCCTTACAGTATATGACAATTGGTCTTCCCCAAACAAGTAACGGTGACATGTGAATTGTCCTGTCTATTTACAGTATTTGTTTCTTGTTTTCCAAAGTCAGTGTTTTTATGGCAGTTAAAGGACTTAAGTTTTTTTTTTGTTGTTGTTCAGCCATCATCGTAACATCAGGAGGTAGTGTCCCCTTTTTGCTGAGATGTCTGTGCAGGACAGGGGTGCATAACTTCAGTCCCAGAGGATTTATGAAGTCCTAGTAGCATGTATTTTTGACTGTAGAGCTCTTTGGCTTGCTAACCATCTTTTATGAAACATCAACTTTAGTCGCTAACTTAATAAAGGCCCTGAAGGACTAAACTGGAGTTGTGCAGCACACCTACAAATCTTAAGAAAGGAAGCAGCAGCGGTTGTTGTCCACACACAGCGTCACCTTAGTTGTGGTATCTTTAAGTGGTAGATAACCATCTCTTTATTGATCGTTGTACATTGAGGTTCACAAGGGTAGCATGTACCAATGTAACAAACTGCTAATCTCATTGACAGTCTGGAAAGTTTAGAAATATGAATGTGAATGACAGAAATGTCTCTAGGCTTCTTGATTCAACCCACATAATATTGCTGTATGGGCATTGTTTGCCCAAACTGCAAAAGAAATGTAATTTGTCCTGAATGATGGTCATTTGTTTAAGTCAATATGGTAATGTTTATCAATCTGCAGTACTTGCCTGGGGCTACAATGAAAATGTGTTTTGTTGGGGGTACTTGAATACTAGAGTTGGGAAGCACTGTTTTAGGGGACATACCAAACTGCTGTTTTCAGCTGTGGCTATAGGTTATGGATGTTATTCAGATCTGGACTCTTCCTATCAACATTTCCTAGCAGTTTAGTGTTAATTGTTCACCATTCTAGGCTGTTTTTAATTTGTGGTTGTTTTCTTGCAGGAAGATCCACAATCACTTTGTTGTTAGCTGATAGAATTGGAACCCATTGCGGTTGTCTGTTACAATAGCGGTTCGTGACAAGGATGAAGGTTTTGTTGCTTAACAAAAACAATTCCTACTCTCTCTGTTGCTGAAGGCCAGTTGGAGGGATGTGTACTGTATGGTTTTAATTTTTCCACCCCCCCTTCTATCTTCTCTGCCCCATTTTCCCACCTTCCAGCAACAGATGAAGGCTTTTCTATGTACTATAGACCAGTTTTTTTATTAACCTTTATCTGAATAGTCATAAACTACCATTTATGGCATATACCTGCTGTGTGTGTGTGTGTGTGTGTGTGTGTGTGTGTGTGTGTGTGTGTGTGTGTGTGTGTGTGTGTGTGTGTGTGTGTGTGTGTGTGTGTGTGTGTGTGTGTGTGTGTGTGTGTGGGTGTGTGGGTGTGTGTGTGTGTGTGTG